>OZ024800.1:29104165-29346665 GCA_964017045.1 Omphiscola glabra | reverse complement strand
TTGATCTAAAAGATTTCCAAACTTATGCTGAGCATCGCGCAGGTGACCGCAGTTCATGTGATGTGTACTTGTATTAAAGAATCTGTACATTTTTAATCCGCACATTTTAATAATAGCAATTATTACCCTTAAAATCACTCCTGGGCCTTTGGGTACGGTTGGGGGTGGGGAGTTGCGTGTATGGGGGAGGGGAGTTGTGGAAATCCGGGTAAAAAGAGGCCAGTGTATCTGACAGCACTAATATTTGATTTTGCTTGTAAGAGGACAACAAGGAAAGGATTGGGGTTATCGAACAGAAAAGTTGTGTTAAATAAATCCCAAGGGCATCAGTCGCATGATGACTGATTACCTATCGCATTGTTCAGGTATTTAATCAGTGGTTCTCCGATGCGGTCCTTGACTTCGCCACTTCTAATTCACGAAAACAGAAAAAAAATAACGAAAACTGAATACTCATTATTAAAGAATAAGCTATATAATTTGACCGAAATTGATGCACTTTAAAAAGTACCGCCCGATGCAAACTGCCTTCTCCGTCCCTACACTCTACTACGCCAATGTTTGAAGACGAAGTCACATAGTCCGAATATTTTTTTCCGGCTTCGCTGCCTCTGATCCAATGCATTGTTTTATTTTTTAAAATCCGATGTAAGGATCTACTCTCTAACCGTCAGCTGTTTAACTTCCAACTTTGAAAACTAAATCCAATGTTTTTTTTAAAAAATAAAATTTAGCTATCGTCATATCTCCATTAATTTAACCTTTTAATACTGAAATTGTACATTAGGAAATGGCGTAAAGGAGCCGTCGAACTATTACCAATCTCTTTATGCCCAAAGCATCCCCAGGTATTGGGCCGCGAAGCTTCACGTTGGAGATCTACCTTTGCCAGGACAGTCCCCGCCAGCACCCACTCGATCGGGTTCTAAAGGAAACCATCCTAGCCAAAGTACATCCGGTCGGCCAGTGACGCTGCCCTAACACCGTGAGCAGTCGACTTTCCCAGGCGTCGAGATTAGAGACCGACCGAATTCGGCTTGGGCGCCGAAAGTTGTCATTTGATCACTTTCGGCTTAATTTCGGTTTCGGTCGAAACAGAAAATTTAACTTTCTGTTTTATTTCGGTTTCGGCCGAGAGTGATCGAGACTTTCAGCCATCTGGCCGAAAGCGACTGAGGTTTTCGGTCATCTACCAGAAGTCAGACTGTCTCTAGACCGAAAATCCGATATTCATTATTGCTGGACGTCTTGCTGTCATCGTATGCTATATGAATAATACTCAGCGAAAACTTCACACAGCTACATGATGACCTACTTGTCCTATATTTCCAAAAAATTACATTTCAATTAGACCTAAGAAAATGTAAACAGTCTTGTGGAACAAAAGCTAATGGAATGGTAATATTTATATCATTATTTTTGTATAATTTTTTTCAAAAATACAATTTATTCAACTTCTTCTTCTATATATTATAGGCCCACTATCAATTTATGGATCATTATGGCTCCTATGACTGTAGATGGGATTTGCAATGTTTCTGTGCCTAGTGTTGATGAGGATATTTCACTGGTTGCAAGAGTTACTTAGTGAGGGTATCATGTACTGGGGGTTGGAAGGCCTGAGGCAATAGACGAAAAATGAGTCAAGTGTTGTCGACTCAACTATTCCTTTTGAAAGCTTGTTCCAGTCCCTGATTGTCTTTGGCAGGAATGAGAAGTTCCTAACCTGGCTTCTCGCTGGTAGGAGCCGGAACTGCCTGTCATGGCCTCGTCGCTGTCTATGTGGGAGAGTGACGAGTTTCTGTTTAATGCCAGAGCAGTGAACTAGCCCATTATTTATATGGACTATTCAAACAAGTGATGAACCAATTGGGTATAGAACACTGCTTGTCGCGTGCGTATCATCCTGAGTCGCAGGGAGCACTTGAGCGATTCCATCAAACATTAAAGAACATGACGAGAACGTACTGCCTAGAACAAGAGAAAGATTGGGATGAGGCATCAACATGCTAAAGTTCGCCGCAAGAGAAGCAGTTCAAGAATCCCTTGGATTCAGCCCCTTCGAGCTGGTGTTTGGCCATACTGTTCGCCGCCCCCTCAAACGTTTAAAAGACACGTGGATGTCATCGACACCCACTGAAGGACTTTTGGACTATGTCCTGAAGTTTAAAAGTAAATTCTTTAATGCCGTTAATTTGGCTAAATCACATTTGAAGGATTCTCAATCCAAAATGAAAGTTTGGAATCCAAAAAGTCCCAATTTCAGACAGTTTGCTACAGGGGACAAAGTGCTTGTACTTTTGCCAATACCAGGACACGCACTACAAGCTAGATATTTTGGTCCTTATGTAGCTGAGTCCAAACTTAATGCTTTAAATTACATTGTGTTAACACCAGATCGTAAAAGAAAGAAACAGTTATGTCACATTCACATGTTAGAAGAATATGTAGAAAGAAAATGTGATGATAATTGTCCATCCTTAGAAACTAATGTTAACACAGTCTCAACCGTAACGTCAGTACCTAAAGAAAATTTTACTGAAATATTTGACAGTGTCCCAGAGAAAGTTGGTGATTAAAAATTTAAAAATTCAGAAATACTGGCCAATATAGATCAGAAACTTGGACATTTGTCATTGTCGGAAAAAGATGTTGTCAAGTCTGTTATGGCAGATTTTGTTTCACTTTTCCCTGACGTGCCTAATAAAACCAACATTGCTGTACATGATGTTGACATTGGCAATGCAGTTCCGGTCAAGCAACACCCCTATAGGGTCAATCCGGAAAAACTTGAAATAATCCGGTCTGAAATAAAATACATGCTTGAAAATGATATCATTGAACCAAGCTCTAGTAACTGGAGTTCACCATGTATTTTAGTCCCAAAGCCTGACAAAAGTTACAGGTTTTGCACTGATTTTAGGAAAGTGAATTCAGTTACAAAGTCTGATTCATTTCCGAATCCAAGGGTAGACGATCTTATTGATCGAATAGGCGATGCCAAATATGTAACCAAGATAGACCTACAATCAGGTTATTGGCAGGTTCCTCTATCTGACAGAGCAAAAGAAGTCTCTGCTTTCTGTACTCCAGATGGTTTATACCAATATAAAGTAATGCCGTTTGGAATGAAAAATGCCCCAGCTATATTCCAACGTCTAGTTAATAACATTATTGCTGACCAGGAAAATTGCAGTGCCCATATTGATGATGTAATTGTTTACAGTCAAGATTTTTCCAAACATGTAAACCAATTAAGATCTCTGTTTACAAAATTCTTGCAGGCAAATGTAACTGTAAATTTAAATAAGTGTGACTTTTGTCATGCAACTGTGGAATATTTAGGTCACATAGTGGGTCAAGGTCATGTAAAGCCTGTTCAAGCTAAGATAAATGCTATTATATCACTTCCACCACCCACTACTAGAAAACAGTTAATGATATTTTTGGGAATGGCAGGTTACTATAGAAAATTTTGCAAAAATTTTCAGGTATTGCTTCTCCCCTAAGTAATGTGTTAAAGAAAAATGCAAAATTTCAATGGTCAGATGCCTGTCAAGAAGCATTCGAAAATATTAAAAATATACTAGCTAATGCTCCTGTTCTCATTGCGCCAGACTTTAACAAACAGTTTAAATTAGCTGTAGATGCCAGTGATGTTAGCATTGGTGCAGTTCTTTTTCAAGAAGATGACCACAGTGTAGATCTTCCTGTTTGTTATTTTCAAAGAAATTTAACGCCAATCAGAAAAATTATTCCACTGTAGAAAAAGAATGTTTAGGTTTAATTCTTACTCTGCAGCAACTTAATTTTTATGTCAGTTGTTCCTTACATTCAGTACTTGTCTTTACTGATCACAATCCTTTAACATTTCTGAATATGATGGTCTCCAAAAATCAAAGATTGTTAAGATGGAGTCTATTCTTACAAGAATATAATTTGGACATAAAAAATATCAAAGGCAAAGATAATGTGATTGCTGATACTTTGTCCAGAAATTAATTTTTCCCTACCAATAAATTATGTAGTTGTTTATAAGCGGTTAAAAAGCTTTTTGTTTAATATTTTGAAAGGAAGAATTTATTTTCTTGTACTTGTTTAATGGAAAAGAATTCCATTTTTTTTTTGAAAAATGCAATTTTTTCTTTTAAGAGGGGAGGTGTTATGAAGGATGACGTGTTTTGATACACGCTTAGCCCGCATTCCACGTGCATGACCTCTTTCAGTCTAGGCCGTTTTGGGGGTGGCTACAAAAATATCACTTTGTTTACATTTTAGCTTACTATTGTACGTTTCAGTCGAACGTTGTAGAATGATCTCGAAAATGCGGGAAGCAGTGAGACTGCGTATTATTTTCTAGAATGATCATTTGAAGTAGACTTCAAAAGGTTGAACGACTGAACGTGTGGAGAGATTTTCCTTTCCTTGATCACGAGTCTTGCAGTGTGTCATTATTTAATACTAGACAGTACTTTGTTATGTGTAGTTTTTCTTTGTACCACTTGAACTCATTGTATTTTTTACATACAGTACCAGTACCAGTCATACTGTAAGGTAATCATTTTAATCATATTCTTTTACTTTTGTCATTCATAGAAATTCACAAATTAAAAACTTATTAATTGTAATGAGACCTGACTTTGTGTATCGTTCTAGTTGTTATTGTTTTTAAATTTTGGTATCGTCCTTTATTATGGACTGTTGTGAAACGAGACAATAGATTAAAATAAGAGATAAAATTCTATCTTAATAGCAGTCCGTAATACTCCATCTAGATCCGTCAGAAGAACAATTTTATGAGACCCAGTTAATTTTTTTTAAAAATCCCCCCACCAAGGGGGGTGAGGGAGGTTGGTCACCGAACGAAATAATTACGTCACCAGCATGGAAAGACTAATGTGTTGGTACTAGGCTAAATATTACTGTAGGGATATCTTGCCAGCTATTTATGAAAAAAATGAGCATTAGAACGACGATAACCACGAAACATTGTGATGATATTTTAATAGCCTTAATAACTGATATTTAGGTGACAATTGGCTCTATTAGAACTACACAAATTATTGTAGGTATACGTTCTAGGTTGTAATTATATTATAAAAGCAATGGGCACTCAAGGGTCTATTTTGCATGAATCCCCCCCCCCCCCCATAAAAATGGTAAAAGCCGAAGAATTCATTAGATCAGGGGTCTCAACCTCAAATCGTCCGGGGGCAGCAGGAGGTAGAGTCTGAGTGAGACGGGGCCGCATCAAGTAAGTTTGGCCATAAATTTTGACTTGTTAAAGTTCGTAGTGGAAAAGAGCTTTTCACACAGATAGGTACTCCCAAAAAGTCCTATAATCCAATTGAACAACCTGGAAATCTCAGGGAAGGTGGAGGGCAATGCTCTCATAAAATGTCCATGCTTGTCTATTTTTCCATTAACCCCCCTGAACTTATAATTGTACTGAAGATCAATCAGCTCCATTTGAAGCGCAAAAAAAAAGTTGGGGTGGGGCGCATCTTCCACATTAAAGGAGAAAGGGTCAGTAAAAACCTGAAAAGTTGCTGTGTGTGTTTTGAAGTCTACAAAATTCTTCACGTAGCTTTGCAATGGCATCAGTAAATCTACTTCTAAGTAACTATTGAATGGTGTGCCCGTGTCCATGAGTGCTTGGCATGTTTGGAAATCCAGGCTCTCCATGATTTACAAGATAAATAATGGGCTAGTCCACTGCTCTGGCATTAAACAGAAACTGGTCCCTCTCCCCCATAGACAGCGACGAGGCCATGACAGGCAGTTCCGGCTCATGCCAGCGAGAAGTCAGTATAGGAACTGCTCATTCCTACCAAAGACAATCAGGGACTGGAACAATCTTTCAAAAGGAACAGTTGAGGCGACAACACTTGACTAGTTTACCTCTATTGACTCAGGCCTTCCAACCCCCAGTGCATGATACTCTCACAAAGTTACTCTTGTAACCAGTGAAATATCCTCATCAACACCAGGCACAGAAACATTGCAAATCCCATCTACATTCATAGGAGCCATAATGATCCATAAATTGATCGTGGGCCCTTAATATATAGAAGAAGAAGAATGTAAGCGTGAACGAAATTCTAAATATTTCAGTTTCGGCTGAAAGTCTCTTTAACCTTTTAGTTTCGGCCGAAAGTCTCTTTAAGCTTTTGGGTTCGGCTTCGGTCGAAATTAATTTTTAATTTTCGGCCTAGTTTCGGTTTCCGCCGAAATCAGAAAATTACTTTGGGTCGGACTCTAGTCGAGATGGTATATTTACGTCCTAAAATCTTCCCCCTCCCATCTCGGGTAAGCCTCGGACTCCATCTGCATTGGGTTTCTACCCCGCAAGTAATTTACGAAGCAGCTGTGACTAAACGGTTACCTTGTACTACTAATATGGATGATAGTTTAATATCGGCTAGTTTATCAGTTGCAGTGTGAGAAAGTAATTAAGGTAAACCTACCCTTTAATAATTAGGTTAGCAATCCCAAATCAATTTAAAAACAAAAAACATAGAGGGAATAAGGGAGCAAAGATCTGGCAATAACAAGACAATTTTATTCTCCAGTGCAGTACTTTAAGAGAAGAGTAGGTGCGGTCTGTTTTGACACTGACAAAGGAAAATTGATTTCCTGTTGAAATGTCAGTCTGTTGTGGATACCATTCAGTACTACTTTCCATGTATACAACTTTGAACAGCTCTGACTCCTTTTGTTACGCATACATGAATTTAGTTTTGCATCATGTTACGTTTAATCGGCTGGCAACAGAAAAATTTAGGTTCCCTAGACCATGCATTGGTCATACAGCGCCTTTTATTTTTAGTTGCATCTATATGGTAATGTTTTCTTAATTTTATTTTGAAACTATTTATTTGTTCAAACTATTTCATCAATGAATCAATTTTTTAAAGAAACATTTCGAAACATTTGTTCGTTACAAAATACAACAACAAAATAAAGAAAAGCAAATACATTATTTGTATATTAGTAATATTAGAACATGACAACCATTTTGCATTTATTTAAAAATTGGCTTTTCCAAAATTTACAATTACAAAAAAGAGAAAAGATATACAATTTTATAGAAAAGTATAAAGATTTTGTATGGCTATTTAAAACAGGTCATTTTTAAATAAAATAAATAGCATCCAAATGGTATAAAAGAGAAATAAAGGAATTATTTACAAAAGGCCTCAACTATTTATTTATATGTGATTTATCTGATGGAAAATGAAACAGCATGAATAGCCAAACAAATGCAATTTGGGCAGCATAATGACCATAGACGCATGAGGCCGCCCACTAGAGGCGTGAGGCCCTCTAAGGGCGTGAGGCCCATAGACATAGAGATATATAGACTGACTATCGGCAGTAATTCTTGAAGCCGTGCCGGATAGAGTAATTTCCCCTTACCATGCACCCCATCGACGGTCTCGCCAACAGAGCGTCCTCAATAGATATCCATTATTTCAGAGTGATTAACATTATGATAACTATACACAAATAAATGATTTGCATGGCATAGATTTTTTTTTTTAGTGTTAGTCACACACAAAGGGATTCTCAAATGGCTATGATCAACAGAGCATTATTATTTAGTATATAAATTATTATATATAAAATTAATAATACTGATATCGCCGGTATATTATTTTTAAAAAAATATTTATTTATATTACTATTTTATAATTATAGGCCAAGTTTTTAAACTAGGCTATTCACGTTGACTATTGTGACTCATTGTCAATTGTAACAAACTAAAGGCTAAGATTTTAACGTAGACATAGGCTATACTATTCACGTTGACTATTTTTTAATTTTTTATAGCATGATTTTAATTGCTTTTGCAATATTTGAATATTCTGTTACATTTGGATTTTCACAAACTATTATTACTGGAAATTTTATAGCAGTAGCTTTATTAGTTTAAAAGTTATGTATTTAAATGTAAAAATGTCTCGGCCATGGTTGCTTTTCAAGAAATATTTTTTCTAAAATTGCATACATTTTTCTGATCTGTATTTCATTTATTTTAAATGTGTCTTACTTTTAGATGGACATTATCTGTTTGTATTGAAAATTTTATAGCAGTAGCTTTATTAGTTTAAAAGTTATGTATTTAAATGTAAAAATGTCTCGGCTGTGGCTACTTTTCAAGAATTTTATTTTCTAAAATTGCATAAATTTTTCTAATCTGTATTTCATTTATTTTAAATGTGTCTTACTTTTAGATGGACATTATCTGTTCGTATTGAAAATTTTAAAGCAGTAGCTTTATTAGTTTAAAAGTTATCTATTTAAATGTAAAAATGTCTTACCAAGTAAGAAGTGTTAATATTATTATTATTAATGACTATTAATGTTATTATCTACTCTGTTGCGCAATTTTACAAACAAACTTACATATTGCTTAAAACATTGCTTCATAAACTTCAATTATATTTAGAGGTACTGAGCTAGTTTACTTTCCTTCAAACTTTTCAAAACTTTTTTTTTTAATTTTCCAAAATTTGCCTCGGCAGAAAACGCTTAAAATTTATCATCCTAGGAAAGTAAAAAATTATTTTTAAAAAAGTAATAGAACAAAATTGACTTTTGTATAGCTCATTGCCCACAAAATAGTTAAAGGAAGATACACACCAAATTTTATCACTATCGCTTGTATATTAGCTGCAATTTTAGGATTCTACCTTACAAAACAACAGAAAAAAATCAATTTTAAACTTAAAAAGTGAAAGTTTATTAGGAAAATGAAGTTCTTTTAATTAGTTTTTTTTGTTCAGCAACATGGACATCGTGGTTTAGAATATTATTTAACTGTTGAATGCATCAGGAACATAG
Organism: Omphiscola glabra; assembly: GCA_964017045.1. Classification (NCBI taxonomy): domain Eukaryota; kingdom Metazoa; phylum Mollusca; class Gastropoda; family Lymnaeidae; genus Omphiscola; species Omphiscola glabra. Next base: position 29,337,818 of record OZ024800.1, on the reverse strand, counting down.
GTTTCACAGTTGCACCTTCTAGAACTTCACTCCGGTGCTTTCGTCAAAGTCACAATTTTTTAACGAACTTTCAATTTCCGCTTGATTAAAGCTTATTTGTTGCTCAGCATTCTAGTATAACACAGATTGTCCATGATCCTTTTTGTAACATAGCTTGATATACTTGTTCAGCTAGTTATCTACCACTCACTTCATTACTCTATCATCCTTAATTTCACTGCCATCTTTCATCTCAAGAATAGAATAAGGTCCGATCTATCACACAGTTCTTTATTTTCATAGTCAATACAAATATTATTCTTGATTCAGATAAGTCCATGTAACAAAGGTAGTTACAATATCAAATAAGAAATCTTCAGTACAATTCCACTCATGAATTAATATCACATTCAAATATGACCTCTCCGACTCAAAACGTGTCCTCACAATATGGCTTCCAGCCTTCTATTCTAAAATCATGCAATCCTCTTCCGCTACTAAAACTAGTTCCTCTTATTCTCATACTCTATGGTTAAATTACTACGCCTCCGTGCTGAGGTATCATGTGACTGAGTTTCGTTAACTTGTGTTACACTTTTTAACCATATTTAGATGACAAGGTTATGTTGCTGTCACCATCACTGAAATTGAAGCATAAATAAGTAGTTCCATGGCAGCAATGTTGAAACTTTTGTAACTAGTCTGTGTACCTCTTTCAGCAAAGATGTTCCTCATACCAGAGATGACAAAGTTATGTGTCTTTTAGAAATGTAATAATTGGGCAGATAACACTTGCTCATAACTGTTATATGTTTTCGGCATAGTGCAGTTTTTTATACTTTATGCTGGTAATAAATGTTGAGGTGCTACTGGGTTTTTAAGTTTATAATGCAAATCATAGATTGCAACTTTTCATAACTCACGCCATAGTCCTTCCAGCCTTTGATTGATAATGAATTGGTTATCCAGTTGTGGATATGAACAAAATCTAACCACTCACAATCTAGTCAAAGAATTTTTATATTGATAGAATTTACTATTTTATTTTGCGATCAGCTGTTATGGTTTCTGCAATTTGTCCATCCCCCTGCAGACAGAAGAAAATTGGTAAAAGCTTTGTATTATGATCATATCCAATTCATTTTTTTAGTGGTCACTCTGTTGAATTCTTGTCACTGAAGAATTAACTTTTGCTCTGCTCGGTCATACTTTTTTCAGGGCTGGAATGGAATTTAAAAAATGAAATAAATTAATTAGCAAATAAGTTATTGGAAATTGATATCAATTAGCCTCTTACTCTTATTTTGATGAGTAGGATTGCTTAACTAAATATTTATTTTATTATTACTAGTATTATTAGTCTAATGAAATGATTTTACAAATAAGAAAATGATAATGATAGCCATAATTATATCATAAAAGTAATTTGGCTATTACTAGTGATGGGACGATACCAAAATTTTTAACGATTCCGATACGATTCCGATTCTACCCAATTATCCCGATTCGATTCCCGATACGTTTTCGATTCCTGGCCATATATGTATTACTGTGCCCAGATATTAACATATTTAATTAATATAAAAGTTGAGAATTGATTAGAAAAGTTTATTAACTTGCTATTGAAGCTTTACAATATGCTAGATAACAATGTATTGGAAAGGTTTTATATAAACACATCTATCAATAATTCCATTTTAATAATACAAAGATGTAGTATTGAGTTCAAAATAATATAAATAATTCCATTTTAATGAGAAAAACTTCATTCAGTTAAGAATCGTTTTGGTATCGGAATCGGGTCTGAATTATTCAGCTCCGATACCGATTCCCGATGCTTTAGAAAAATCCCGATATTTCGATTATTCCGATACGATTCCGATTAATCGTCCCATCACTAGCTATTACTATTATTAATATTGTATGCTGATAAAATATATGAATTAGGCTAATAGTAATAATACTAAGATTAAAGTATTTGATTTTGAGTTGAAAAATTCTAATTCTAATACTAAATACTGTACTAAATACTAATACGAATTATTTTACATCACAAAGGCATATTTATTTATGTCTGGCTAACAAAACACCAGTAGGCCTACTGCTAATACTAATGTTAATACTCATATATTATAGTATTAACTCGGTCTAGTGAGTTAGTCTTAATAATATGCCTATTATTTTGAACTACTCGATTATTTATCACTGGTGTTTTGTTAGTATGTTAGCCTGACATAAATAAATAAATACTAGCCTTAGGCTTGAACTTGAATTGAGAGCGGCTTTTATCAGTCTTGTCCGTGAATTTCTGTACATTATTTAATTCAGCTGGATCTTAAAAATTAAATCCTATTCAAGGTAAATTAAATGAAACACAAACTATCAACTTACCGGTGTTTCCTTGCTCTCTTGATTGTTTTGTGTCGTTTGTGGCACAGCAAGGAGGGGTGCGTGCTCAAGGGCATTCACTCTGCGTGCTAGCTTCACACTTTCCTTCTTGGCGCATGATCAGCTCGCAGTCTATATATCTCTATGTCTATGGTGAGGCCTGGGCCACTGCCCAGTGTGCCCATGCCTTAACATAGCACTCCACGAACAGCACTTCCCAATTTCTTTCCCTGAAGTCAATATTGTTTTAAAAACTTCAGGTCCGTTTAAAAAGTAAGGGTGAGTAACTCCAGGCCTAAAATCAAACATCTAGCAGAGTGATATAACTTTGGTACACAAGCTGTCCATACCAGAAAACTTTTATGCGTTTTTACACTATTTTCTTTTATAGACCACTGAAGTTGTGGAAGAAACAATATGAAATAATTGTAAAAGACAAGTTGATCAATTTAAATTTAACACTTACTTCAGTTTAGGTGTAAATATTCAACAAATAGTGTTGTGTTGATTTGTGTATGAACGTCCAACAGGCCACATCCAACTAAGCCAGAAGTGAGACAACACTTGTCTAGTCGTGGGACTGTCATTTGTTTTGCATATTAGAAATAGTAATAAGGTTTTCACTCCAACACATCCTCAATCACTTAATCCTATTTTCAATCGAAACCTCTCCTCTCAATGTCATTACAACAATCAGTCGAATGACATAAGATAATTTCGGGGTTACTCACGACTCTCTCGGAGTCACATTTGCGATTATTTCTTGGAAAGAATAAGACACTGTGTAAAAAGAAAACTTCACTCGGTCTATACTCACGTTATTAAGAATCTATGCTACATGTATGATTTTGGTGTCCGGAATTGAATGCTCAAACTCACAATCATAAATTGTATCATATTTTTATTATTATTTGAATTGGTAGCCATTGCTGTCTTGCATATCCGTAACTATTCTACACACTGATTTATAATCAGACGTAAAACGATCTCGTATATTATTTGTCCCATGCTTGTCAATCTGTATGTCATAAAATGTACGGCGTTAGGAAAGAAGCAGGAAGTAAGTTAGTTGTCCCAATTTCTTTTTCGCGTGGTCCAATTGACTTGAGCCAAGCAGGATGTAAAGAGAAAGTTTCCCCATGTGGTACGTCCAAATATTTGGAAAACAGAGTAGCTTTTGCCCGTTGGAAACGCCCACCATTCCCGAATGGACTGTTTAATTCTTTTTCCGGTTTCAAACAGTCTTTCTGTATGCAAATTAAGATCTCTTAACGCTTAAGTTTAGTTAAAAAAGTTGCATTTACCCTCATAACATCAGACGAAAAGTAAATGTATAATTATACGCTTTTATTAACACTCACACCACAGTTATATTGTTTCTCGATTAACTAGGGCTAGGTAGTGGCGGAGCTAGGGTTGGTGTCACCCGGTGCGCTTAACTCATGGTGTCACCCCAACCCCTTTTCCCCCCGAACTTCCACAATGACAAGAACCAAAACAAATTAATTTGAAGCCAGGAGATAAATGTATTTAAGAACTGTAATTTATACTAATTTTTACATTTAATTTACTTTATTTAAAATTTTCCTTTCCTGGTCTTCAAAGCTGCTAACCTGTCAATCACTTGATCAAAGCCAATATCCCTCACCGCATCACTTTTAATAGGAGTGCCAGATCAGAAAGCCTTGACTGTCCCATGGAGAATCGTAAATAGTTCTTGATAAGCCTTAGTTTTAAAAAGTTCCGCTCATCTGAAGCAACGGACACAACATCCCCAAACACTCCTTACTGTTTTCTTCTCGCAGAGGGAGTCCAGCATCTATTAATTTTTCTCCTGTCATTCTCTTCTTAAACCTAAATCTTCTCTTTACTGAAATTCCATGTCGGTCTGATTGTAAAAGTTCATTTTCAATAGCCTGTTCCACCAAATGACAATACTTCTCGTGCAGAAACAATCTTAAGGCCTCTAGGTTAGTTATCACTTTGTCAAAAGTAAAGACTTTTGTCTGCATATACTGCTGTGTAAGATTAACTTCCTCATTTAGATCAGCCCAAAGATAAAGAATGCAAATAAACGTGAAATCACAGACAGCATGTAAAAGACCGTGTGTTGTATGACAATCGTGCTCAATTGTTAAGAGGCAGTGCTGGTGACGAATCGGCGAAATTAATAATTTTTTGAGTATTTTGGTGTTTCGATATATTTGGTTTCAAAAACCATTAAAAAATTAAATTAGATCTTAATTTAAATAAATTATTGAAAGATTTTATGAAATACAAAGTATTTGGTATCAATGGAAAGCTTTATTATTTTTTTTATAAATTAAATAAAAATAGCTTCCTTTCACTTATGAAAGTTACTTGAATCATGGTCAAAGCGGTGCTTTTCTGACTAAATTATAGGGTAAAATCATTGCTAACGCACCAACCTTGAACTTTTAGTAAAGCACGCATTTGGAAATTGTTACACGTGTGGAAAATGTACGTGTGAGAGTTGGTGTCATCCGGTGCGGTCCGCATCCCCCAGCTACGCCACTGTTCAGAGCACTATCTAAAATACAACACACAACAAAGGTGGCAGGAAAAACCCAGCAGTCAGAATACGAAAATCGTGCTCAAATTAATGTTTGGGGCCTGGCAGCTATGCTGGTGACGAATCGGTGAAGGTATTAATTTTTGAATATTTCTGGGTTGCGATATATTTGGTTTCAAAAACGGTTATATTTAAATTTCAATAAATTATTAAAAGATATTAGAAATTTTTTTAATATTATTTTTCTTCATTGATATTAATTTTGGAGTGTGTCCGGTTTCGATAAATTTGGTTTCAAAACCGTTAAAAATAATTAAATTAATTATTAAAAGATATTGGAAAATTTGGTAAATTATGATTTTGTTTATCTTATAAATGGGTAAAAAGTCATTTTTAAAAATGTTTTGACTTTGTTCCAACTCAATTCATGTACTTAGAATCGCCCGACCACATCGTATTTGATATCAATGGAAAGCTTTATTTCTCATACTCTAGATAAATATAGCTTCCTGCCACGTATGAAAGTTACCGAAAACCTCAATCGGTGTTGAATCATGGTCAAAATGATGTTTTTCTGACCTAATTATAGGTTCAACAAATTTCTGAAGCATCAAACTTGAACTTTAACAAAAAGCACGCATTTGGATTGGTTACATGTGTGGAAAATTTACATGTGATCGGTTATCCTTTCATGAAATTCTCTTAGACCGAGCAGTATGTGCTCTGTAAATATGTAATTTTTCTATTTGGTGTCACCCCTTGAGATGGTGTCACCCAGTGCGATCCCCTAGCTACGCCACTGGGCTAGGCTCCATGAATGATTAAAAATTTTCAAGCTCTAGCATGTACTTTAGACTATAAGCATGCAATTACGTCACATTAATCATAATGACTTATCACATATTAATGACATGCATAATTACATACCAGCCTGTATTAATTTAATTCATCACACACCAGTTAAAAAGTGTAAATGATTTTAAGTTGACATATATAACTTAGCCTATATGATGAATAACAAGCAGGGAAAGAAAGACTGTCACCCATAAACACAAGGAAAAAAATAACATGGTTGGAAGCAAAAATTGTGGAGACCTTTTGTTTTCTAAAAATGTCACTGGCTTTTGCGGCTTATTAGGTAAATGAGACTGAACAGGAACAGTGGTAGACAATGGCGTAGAGAGGGGGTGGGCGGGGGGGATAGTCCACCTGGCTGGAACATTGTTTCTCATGTAGTGAGAAGCGGCATTTTTTGGACCAACTGGTGACAATTTTAGTGGGTGTGTGGGGGGGGGGCGGGAGGTAATATTTCACTGACCGGCCCTCACCCTAGCTACGTCACTGGTGGTACAGATTTCTGTCTAAATGGTGCGCCGCTAACAATAAGGTGATCATCTCTGCGAGATACATGCCTGAAAACAAACTATACATGCCTGAGATAATTTTACTAAACATGCCTGAGAGTGTTTTACTATACATGCCTGAGATTACATGCCTTACATAGTTTTACTATACATGCCTGAGATGGTTTTACTATACATGCCTTACATAGTTTTACTATACATGCCTGAGATGGTTTTACTATACCTGCCCGAGATGGTCTTACTATACCTGCCCGAGATGGTTTTACTATACCTGCCTGAGATGGTTTTACTATACCTGCCTGAGTTGGTTTTACTATACATGCCTGAGATCGTCTTACTATACATGCCTGAGAGCAAACTATACATGCCTGAGAAAAAACTATACATGCCTGAGAACAAACTATACATACCTGAGATAGTTTTACTAAACATGCCTGACATAGTTTTACTATACATGCCTGAGATAGTTTTATTGTTGGTATGTACAAGTTCAAACCGCTTGATGAAATAAAATTCGGTAGTACAACTAAATCGAAAATTATAAACCATCAATAGTTGATGATTGATCACGTAATGATTTAATCCGATAATTAAGCCAAACATTTTGGTCTGGCGCAAGTGCACTATGGTAAATCTGGCATGGGGCCGGGGGGGGGGGTGTTACGTGATTGTGACAATGTTTAATGACGGGTGCGTATTGTACTATCATATATAAAAGACAGTGGTAATGTACAATCATAAATAAGATGACAATATACTATAACGTATATGACTTTGGTGAAGTAGGTAGTGGCGTAGAAAGGGGCTGCAGAAAAGGGGACAGTGGTACTTTTTCCTTTATATGGAGGGACGTCTATTTGGGCCAACTGCAGAGTTTCTTCGACTAAGGAGGATGGCAGAATACTCGGTCCATCCAGGGCGGCACTAACCCTAGCTACAACACTGAATGCGGGCCCACTTAGTAGCAAATGAAATAGGCTCAAAAGGTGTTACTAAAACATTGGGGAGTAAAAAAATATTAATAGGCTCAAAAGGTGTTACTAAAACATTGGGGAGTAAAAAAATATTATATAATAACTTCCCAATACGAATATATAGATTTATTTAATATTGAAACAATAGATCAATTAATTATTCAACTTAAAACAATACATTAGATGACCTTAATATATATGCTTGCCAGTTTGGCTTAAACCAAATATTTGTTAAATCCATACTTTTTGGTAACAATTTTTTTTCAATATACAATTTTGACTAGCCCAAAGAAGTTATTAACTCATACTGTACAGTGCAACAATTGGAAGCCCACTGAACTTCAGTATGACCTACTGGTGTGGGAATTCATCTTCTGACATCAAACACCAATTAAATATATTAATCAAGAGAACTAAACAAAAACTGCTGCTTTATACCATGAGGCACTACAACATCAACACAAACTTAACCAGAATGATAAGAAGCCTCTATGATAAGGCCACCAGTGCAGTCTTCTACAACAATAACATCGGAGAATGGTTCAAGACCACGGTTGGAGTACGACAAGGCTGCTTGCTCTCCCCCACCCTGTTCAGCATCTTCTTAGAGAGAATTATGTCAGATGCACTGGAAACGCATGTAGGGACAGTCAGCATTGGTGGCAGAACAATCACCAACCTATGTTTTGCGGATGACATAGACGGACTGGCTGGAAGCGAGGAAGAGCTAGCCAACCTAGTAAAGAATCTCGACAAGACTTCATCGTCCTTTGGCATGCAAATCAGTGCAGAAAAGACAAAAATGATGACGAATAGCACTAATGGCATCACCACTGAAATTAAAGTCGGGGAGGAAAGATTAAGAGACAGTTGGCAGCTTCAAGTACCTCGAAGCAATAGTATCGGAATAAGGCTCCAGGCCCGAATTAATGGCCAGGATTGCGCAGACCACGACAGTACTAAATAGGCTCAAGAAAATATGGAACGACAAAAATATAGCCCCGAGCACCAAAATCAGGCTGATGCGCTCATTAATCCTCTTCATTTTCGTATATGCCTGTGAGTCCTGGACATTAACAGCAGAACTTGAAAGGAAAATAAAGGCGATGGAGATGAGATGTTACAGAGGCATTCTTGGCATCTGCTATAGAGACCACATCACCAATGAGCAAATAAAAGAAAGGATTCGTCAGGCAATAGGGCAATACGATGACCTCCTGACATTTGTTAAAAAGCGCAAACTTAAGTGGTTTGGCCACGTGACCAGAAAACAAGGGCTCGCCAAAGAGAGCTTGCAGGGCACTACTAGAGGAGGGAGAAGAAGAGGAAGACAAAGAAAAAGATGGGAAGATAATATCAAAGAATGGACGGGATTAAAAATAGGCGATGCTAAGCGTAGGGCAGAAGACCGAGAGGAATGGAGAAGAATAGTGTACATGTCATCTGTGGCGCCCCAACGGTCGAAGGACCACGGGACCTGATGATGATGATGAAACACAAACTAAACATCCTTCATTTGAAGAACTATATGAAGAAAAATGCTGTTGTAAAACTAAATAAATTTTGGATGATACATCCCACCAACTTCATCACAGATACCTACGATCAGCTCAATTTCTTTCCGCTAAAGTTAGGACCGAACGATATAAAAATTATTTTGTTCCCCAGTCTGTAAGAATTTACCAGCATGCTCCCCCAGCGGTTACCAAATGTCAATGATCACTAATTAAGTCATTATTGTCACTTAAGGAGTTATTTTTTAGGAGTTCTTGTGTTTAAGTTTTCTCACTGTAATATGGTGTCTTGGTTAAAATATGTATTTATTTATTGCTGAAAATGACTATGAACAATGCAATAAAAAACATTTCCATTTATTTAGATCAATAAAATTTTATGGAAAGTACAAAATTTAAAACAAAATAGAACAGTAAAAGTTTAATTTCAGTATAGTATAAATTTAACAATAGACAATTGTCCTGTGATTAAAAGTAAAGATAATGACAACATCATGGGAAGAGCGAACTATCCTTCAAAATTAAGTGGAATATTAACACTTATAGGATAATATTATAATATTAAATAATAAAATTAAAGTAAATTATATTTTTTTTTAAAAATTAGTAATTTCACATAATTAATTAATACAATAAACTATATTCATACAAAAATGGAACATAAACTTTAAAACCACAAGCTCCTAGGCTTCTGCTTTGGTTGCACCTGTCCTTAAAAAATTAACCTTCAAGCTCATACAGTCAAAACCCTACAATTTAACATAGACTGTAATTGGTGACAGAAATCAAAACTAGATGACAGTAATTCCATACATTGATGCTAAAAATGAATTACATAATGATAAACTATTCACTCAAACAAAGGCACACATTTTGGCTGTACTGGTAGGAGAAGTATTGGCACTTCAACTGGTGATTGCATTGCAACCAGTGATGGCATGCAACTAGTGATGGATTTTGCAACCAGTGATAGCATCGTTAAATGTGATGACACTGCAACCAGTGTTGGCACTGAAACCAGTGATGGCATTGCAACCAGTGATAGCATTGCAACATGCGATGGCACTCCAACCAGTGTTGGCATTGCAACCAGGGATAGCATTGCAACATGCGATGGTACTCCAAAAAGTGTTGGCATTGCAACCAGAGATAGCATTGCAACATGCGATGGCACTCCAATCAGTGTTGACATTAATGCCAGCATATTCAGTGCAACCAACTTAAGCAGTGCAACCAGCTTTGGCATTGCAACATCTCTGGAGACAATTTATAAAAATACACAAAAAACCGGGCCTGTGTTTATATTTATTTTTGATAGGAGCAAATGAACCTCAAACTAAATTGCAATAAATTTCTTCCGCTTCGGGCCTCCTACAATTTTTCCTTATCCGAAAACAAAAATATTTTATTCATTGAACACTGATCTGGTCAGGCTATGACCAGTCGGCAGGTGCAAGTCAAATAAAAGAAGTCTATAACCGTGAGCGGTGGATCACTCGGCTGGTGTGTCGATGAAAAGCGCAGCCAGCTGCGTGAATTAATGCCTTAAGGCAGGGATTCCCCACCTTAAATACCTTTCTACATGCAAAAGTATCTAAAATTCTTCATCACAACATACAAGTTATTGAAGAAATTGATGCCAAGAAATTATTATTATAATTCAGATTTCATTGATTATTATTCATCTTACCTTGAATAGACATGAAATAAAATAAAACAGCTCTGAATGTAAAGAAATTACAAAACTTGTATGCATTATGAGGGAGGGGGTCAGGTAGTGAGGCAGTTAGGGTTGGGAAGTTAGAGCAATTAGGATGAGAGATTGGGCAAAGAGAACCAATACTATATGAACTGGGGTTAGGTCACGGGTAGGATTTTTTTTTTTCTCTCCAATAAAGAAGGTGAAATTTTTAAAAATTATGTTTGCTAAGAAAATATTTTTGGATTATTTACAAGGAATCCATAATCTTTGAAGTTAATCAAATCACTATTAATTAAACTTTTAACTACAGTTATGAACCCAAGCATGTTAGGAGAAGATCAAAAGTCATTTGATTGTTTTGAACTTTACAGCAGTCTTTTAATTATGTGTAAGCATCATAAGCTGTTTTGGAATCTAGGAAAGGCAAGGACACAGCTTTCAAGTCAATACAGTCACCCAGTCACGCACTGGACTTTTTTAAGGGGGGAAAAGGGGGAGGGAAAGAAATGGGCACAGTTCTGATACAGAACAACCTGGCGAAGTTTTTAATGTCACCCACTTTACTTTTAATGATATGAACCTTGTTGACTACTCAATTGTTCATACCATCAACCTGCTGCCATCTAGTGGCAGTTGACACAAAGGGGGTGACATTTGTTGCCATTCACTCGACACCTGCATCCTCCAGAGGTGTCTCCTTCACCCTGTTGAGAAATTTAAAAGAAAAATTACTGACAGTGGAAATAAGTCAATTTTTTTTATTTGTCTTCAATCTGTACAGAAGTGCTAAACCCTATACCTAATTACTAAGTGATTCTTTTAGTAGGAAAATGTGAACTTTGTCCATGCTCCTCTATTGCGTACACCATTATCCTTCACCACTGCATAACCAAATGACAGGGATCTATTGACATGCCAGAGGTAAAGTCATCATGGACGCACACTACATGGAGCCATATGATTGTTGTCCAAAGGGCCAGGATTTTACCCCCTCCTTTCCCAATGTTCTATGTTTTTTTGATGAAAATGTCATAGTTAAATTCTTGGCTCTAGTTGATAAGAATCGTCCTGTGTAATTATGACTTTCTCATAGAAGGCCACAAAGACAATGACCGCCACCCACTTACAAGGTGTTCAGGATATTTATCTAGACCAAAAAATGTCATCTGATCACAACATGTCAAATGGAACAAAACGTCACCTGGACCACAACAACTTTAGCCACTTACCTTGAGGCCCCACCGCCGTCCCTTCGTGACCCAGCAAATCTCAGTCTTGCATATGGAGCATTTGATCCAGTCACAGCCGCCTTTTTTTTGGAGTACAACAAGACACTGGGGACAGTGCATGGCCTCACCGTCTTTAACCAATTTCTGCACAATAAACAAGAAAATAACAAAGAGGCTTGGATCACTAAATGATAAATATTTCCTAACTTTAGTGGGTCTTTTTTTTTCTTCTTCATTACAACATAGATAAGAACCTTGCAGGCTATATCTATAAGTGTACTAAAGACTGAGTCAGATTGAGTGAGCATTAGGAAAAATAGAAATACATGGCAGGGAAAAAGTTGAAAGAAGACAACACTAATAATGTAAAAACTATGTTGTTTTGTTTTTTCTGATGTTTCCGTATACCCTATATTTCCCTTGTTTCCTGGTTCCTTCTTTTTTGGTATGAACAAAAAAACCTTTTTTTTTTCCCTTTCGGAAGTTTGAAGATGTGCTCCACATTTTGTTTTTATCAGAATTTTTTTTTTACAAAAAAAAGTTCAGTGGTTTCAGTGACCAACTCAACAAATTAACATTAACAGCAAGTTTCACCTCCAACATTTCCTTTGTCTGCCTGGCAGCTGAATCATTCAACGCTCTCAGCCTCAGATTATCTTGATACTGTTTGCAGTTCAGACCTTCATGTATTGCCTGGATATAAATAGAAACATCATTTAGCTAAATGCATGATTTGTTTTAATTGCACTATCTAGTGCTCTTTATTCAACTTCAGCTTAATTTCAAATTCTGTGACCCAATTATGAATATTACATAAGTGCGACCCCTTTCTTATCATCAAGTTTACCTTGCATGTGAGGCAGTTCTCCTTGTTGCAAACGGGGCATTGAAAAAAATTGACAAGGTCTTCATAAACACACCACCCGTGGCAGTCAGCCGTCTTACAGTGGTATGCATTGGCTGTACGGGACTCAGCTTGATCTAGTCCTCTCTGTAGAAACCTCTCATACAAATCCCTTGGGACCAGCTGTGATGAGTAAAAATCATATTGGTTTATTGGGTGCACCTTACCTAAAGGCCATGGTGACAATAATGTCAGGATGTTCAATCTCATGAAGTTGCACAGCACTGGCAAGATCAGAATAGCAAGCTAATACCTGACTACTCTAACATTGTAATATAGTGTTTTAGCTTGTTTTAGATATGGCTTTGATACTGAGCAGTCTATGGTAAGCTCCCTTATTTTTTTAAACATCAATATAATTTACATGCTGTTTCCACCAGAGTAAAAATTTTAGCTTATCATGTTTAAATAATATCATGTCCACCATCCTTGCTAACCTTAACTATGCAGTCCTTGCTGTTTTAAAATAATCTTCTATTTCTGTCTTATCTTATTTTATTTATTTATTTACTTCTAATGTTTTACATTTCCTATTATTCTAAAACGCAAATATTTGATTTCATGGGTTACATCCGTGACTGAATATTCTGTAACTATCTCGTGTCAACTACATACCTCTACAACAAGTTAAGAATGTTTGTGTTTTAACTATTTTTGCTGTTGAAGTGTTTGTTTCAATGTGTTATACTTCAAATTTCAGCAAATGTTTTAGTCCAATTAAAAAAGAAACAACTTCCATTTGCTTGTTTTTTGTAAGGCCCCCAGTTTATCCATATTTTTTATAAGGTCCCTTGTTTATCCATATTTTTTATAATAACTTTAAATTAATCAACACTGGTTTTTTTTTTCCTAGGCAAACATTGAAGCTTAAGTCACACCTGAGCCATGAAATGATTGCTCCAAAGCACATTCACCTTTTGTTCTCCTCTTATATTTGAATCATCAAGAGCTAGAGAATAAGTGTAAAGGTTATTTAAAGCCTCTACTCACTGCTTTGATCTCCCTCTCCTGGAGCATGGAGGCACATGAGTAGCTCTCATCTTGGAATGGACACTTGACGATGGCGTCCTCACAGTGTCGCACAGATTCTTTAAGGCAATCTCTGAGTAAATAAGATATGAGCCGTTTACTGAAAAATAATATCTTGAAAAGAAAGTTGGCCTGGGTTTTGATGGATATCTGTATAACACCCTGTGGCGCAAACAAATTTTTTGTTACTACAGTAGCCTGACTGTTATAAATAAACTAAAACCCACAACATACTCACTTGCAAAACATGTGAAGGCACTCACGAAGTACTATACCGTCTCCTTCATCCACCTGCTCGAAACAAATGGGACATTCAAAAAGTTGATGGTTCGGAATAAGGTCTTGGTCCTCAGCCTCTACCAGAAGCTGGTAGTTTTGGAGAACTTGCAACTTTTCAGCCTGCAGATGATGGAAAAAATCCTTGGCTGTTTAAAAATACAACTTGATACACAAATTGTTAAAAAACATATACTGTTTTAAAGTTTAAGGTTAATCTTTATGAATTAGTTTTTCGTTGTAATAATTTACATCCTAAATACAAATAAAGAGAGCAAAATTTTTAAAAATCAGTCATGATTCTCATCCTTGTTAAGAATAAAAACTTTTTTTATGTTAGCCTTAAATTATTTTCTAAAAATAAACTGAGAACTAAAAAGAAATCAACTCAAAGATGTGACTAAATAATTTCCTTGTCTGATTAGAGAACAAAAAGTTCAATAATCTGTCCAACTCTGAACAGTGGATTTATTTTTTTAAAAGACGGTTCTCAAATGTTTAGCCTGGCAGCATGGAGTAATGTTTTTTGCCTCAGACTGGGTTATACTTGGCAAGCATCTTAATGATGAATATTATAACTGGAATAAAGTGTTTGGAGAGACTAATTGTCAAGATCCATTGTTATTTAGCTAAGGAGATCTATCATTGAATAAATATTTATTAAGTAAATAAATGGTTTACCATAACATGTCTAATTATTAAATATGCTTATAGGTGTTCAAAAGAAATTTATTAAAAAAAATATCCATCTAGCTAGCCAGAATCAAAGCAGTATCTCCATGAATTAAATTCAGTAATTATGCCAGGTGCAATGGTGAATAATTGTGAATAAATCAGAGCTTCTTAACTTTGTGATCATATTTAGTCATGTTGCACATGCAAGGTTGCCTGCATTATTGTTGCTGTCTTCAGAGAATCTCAGAGTCTGACAGGCATGAAAAGGAAGCTGGGAAAGGTGCCATGTAAGATTGAGGAATATTATATTTGCTTCAGCGACATCTAGGTAATCAACTAAACCAACCATTTGGCACATCTCAATAAGCCTCGAGGATAACACTGGCTTACCATGGCCTTTCCTATTGACGGTCCACTTTTATTTCATGTAATAAAATATTTCCTATAAAGCAAGCAAAGAATTTGCCATACAAAGTTGTAAAAAAATATTGCTAATGCTAATATTTCTTAATTTCATTCTTTAACACCTTACATCAAGTCTCAATTCTACAAACCTAAGTTGTGTGTCAAGAGCCTAAGAGGACCAATGCAATCATTGTTTTCATTACCAAAAGTAAAAAGAGGACCGATGTAATCACTGTTTTCCTTACAAAAAGTAATGAGACAACCAAAAATGTAATCATTGTTTTCATTACCAAACGTAATGAGAGGACCAATGTAATCACTGTTTTCATTACCAAAAGTAATTGCACACCAAGAGAGTGATAATGTTATTTTATAATGTGAAATTAGCTGATTATTCTTGTTAATACTTCAAGATAAACATATTTTTTTTAGAGTTGGCTGTAAATTAGATTTTCATCCATTTAGTTTTTTTAAACAATAAATAATTCCAAACAATAAAAACACAAAAAACAAAAACATAGTAAAACAGAGTACAAACTGGTTGCTATACTTCATCTGATTTTTTTTTTTATTAAATCAGCATTATAAATAAAATTTTCAAAATAACATCATCCATGACAATCTTGATAAGTGACAGAAATGGAATGATGAATTGGTAGTGCTGTAACATGGCATGTAACATATTTATGGATCACATTAAGGATTTTATGAAAACAGAAATGATTTTTTAACTGCTAAAACAAACAAACAACCAAAAAATCCATCACATTAAATTTTCTTTGTAATGGTTGATTCTCAGAATTTCTGAATCCATACAAGTTGAAAGTGAGTTAAGAAAAGCTGCACCTTTAATCAAACATGAAGCACATATTACACCTGATGACCAGGATTTGCTTAGACTATTTCCAAGGAAAAGAAACATTATATGACAGTGCCATTGCGATGGTTTTGCGAGTATGAGCGAGAACATTGTTAAAAATACTTTCCCATTTCAGTGGAAAATCAAGATGCTTTACAATAGTGCAGCATGATAGTAATTATAGTTAAATAGCATAAAATCAGAAACACAGTTCAAACATAGTCTTTGACACTGGCAAATATTTTCTTTAAAGTTATTGATTCCAGAATTTAAAAAGAAAATATTGCCATAATCATATTTTAAGTTACTTTGTTTTTAAAAAATTATGCAAATTTTACTATTTGACAGCACCTTACTTAAGTTGGTTAAGTTAAGTACATGTATCATACATATTTTGCGTTTGATAAATGAAAAACAATGAAAAATGAAATGAATAAAAATGAAATAAAAGTGTTCTTCATTTAATTTATGAATTACAATTTAATGTGAATGTATAGCAAATTTATTATGTGACATAAATAATCCTTTCATTTTTTTGGTTAAAAAAGTGTTTGACTTAATTTACTTTCTTCTTGAAGTTAACATATTAACTTCCTTAAGACATTCAAGTGGTTGGTAAAATGGGTGGGTATGTTATCAATAATAAGTATCGCTGAATATTGTAACTTGTCATATCCATGACATAAATTCTTACCCACCAGCTCAACCTGATATAATATCAGAGTATTTCTTGACAGTTATTGGTTAAAATTACTTTTTTTAAAAAAAGGGTGGGTGGGTGGGGGGGAGGGGTGATCAATGATGCTTTATTGTTTAGGTGGTAGGAAGAAGGTGGGGTTAGCGAGGGAGGGGGTCTGGAATCAAAGATACTATATGGTGAGATGGGGTGGTGGTTGAAGAAAATATGAATACAGAAGAATAATTCTGGGAAGAATTCTTGCCATGCTCAAAATCCAATTGTCTTTAATTTTTTGTTTTTAAAATAAGGAAACTAGATTGATAATTTTGATTTAGTTTTAATGACATTTAATTCATAAGTCGTGCAAAAAAAAAAAAAAAAAAAAAAAGAGATCAAAGATAATTACTTCCTGTCCAGTTTGTTTTTAGATTTATAAAAAGTGTTGCACAGATTTAAATTTGTGGTAAGATTTGTTACATCACAGAATGAGGAAGATGTCAAATGTACACACACATAAAAGGGGGTGAAAGAAAGCAAGGGTGTCAAGAATTGTGTATGAAATAAATAAAACATACACAACTCAAAATTTATACAACAAAATAAATCTTAACATAATTCAAAAACTTGTCTCACAAAAAGAATGGGTTTCAATAAACAGTTTTTGAGGAATCAATAAAAAATTAAGAGCATTGCTCATTACAAAGTACAGTATATAAATAGTACAAAAGCACAAATTAGTGATACTGTAATCTTATAATAATAATAATTTCTTTCCTTCTTAAAATTTAAACAGTTCATGTATTGCTTCAATTTCAAGAAAAATTATTAGTATATCTTGTTTTAAACAACAAAAAAACACCCTTTATAAAATCTCAAAACAACAAGTCTCTAATTTGCTGCAGGGTTGTTTATCTGGCAATAGCTATTTAAATTTTACAATTAAATAATAAGATAAGATTCTTTATTAATCCAAACTAAGGGAAATGTTTTTCATTAAATTGTAAATATTCATTTTCAGCACATAAATAAATATATATTTTAACCAAGACAACATTTTACAATTGTAAAAATTTAAACACAAGGCATCAAAAAGTATTTCTCTAGAATATAAATCAGTCATAAATAAGGTCATTTAGTGACAATAATGACTTAATTAGTGATCATTTAATGAAAATTTTGCCGGTTTTAAACAAATAATACTTTTAAAAAATATATCTGAATGTCCAGCATGCTTCATTCAATTTGACCATAGTGTGAAAAGCTAGTAAAAAAACCAAAAACAATTAGCCAAGCAAATCAGTTAAAACCTGTTAAATGAGTTCACACACGGGCAGTCTGGGTTAGATTAGGAAAGCAACATTGGAGTAGTTTCATTTCCCCCCCCCCCCCCCTGGAGGCCATAACAAATAAACTAAACCAACTACAAGCAAACAAGAAATCATTTTAAACACTTGACACAAGTATTTGTGACAGCAGTGGTATAACAGCAACTGATGCATATACTTAATGCAGCCTATTCTAGAGTGTTTAAATGGTATGTCAATTTTCCTCATCAGATAAAGAAACACTGACTGCACCTGGTTCTGCTGGAGGGTAAGTAGAAATGGAGTACCTCTTAAACGCGGACTCCACTGATGGTGAGCTCAGGTAACCGCTGCCTTGCATGGGGGGCCATGCCGGCGTAGGTGTGACCGGAGACCTAGCCCTGTTGATGAGTCGATGAGGAGATGGGCGTTGTTGGATTCCACCATCAGCCAAATTTCCTGGAAATGAAACCTCTTGCACGTTTTCCCAGTCTGCCCCATCAGGAACATGAATGTATCTTCCAGGCACGAGGCCAATGTTGCTATTGTACTCCCCGGTTTCATAGTTCAGAGCTCTGGCCAGTTTCAACTGCTGCTCATTCACGCTTCCAGGCTGCACTGCATTATGGCCGAGTCTTTTTGATGCTGGAGGCCTAGGGACCATCGGTGGCCCAGTTGGCGGTGCAGCCTGTAACACACATACAGTATAAGGTCAGAAATCCATCCAAGCACTAATGGGAGGATAGTCTTTCCAGAGAGAAATAAAATGCCCCCATCATCAGTCCCCCTCTACTACCTCTATCAGTCTCCCTCTACCATCTACAACACTCTCCCTCTACTGCCTCCATCAGCCTCTCCCTACTACGCCAATCAGTCTCCCTCTAAACCACCAACATGCACATGATATCAAGGTTCAATTGAGTATTTCTACATTGAATATATATTTATAATACAAGGATAAGCACTTTTTTTTGTACATGACCTATTAGCATTAGGTGTATTGCAATAAATAAATGAATAATACTAAATAATTGTGAAATGATATGTAGATTACATTGATGGGGTAGATATGCCTTCAAAGTTTGAAGTATTGAAAAGTAAATTTTTATCCCCAGTTGATGGAATATTTTTTTAATGTACATTGTTATAATTATCCATTTGCCCTAAAATGCCCCCCCCCCCCCCCCGCCCTTTTCCCTCGGATGTACCATCTAATAAGATCAATTGAATGAAATTATTTTATAACTGCCATCTCATGTAGCACGTAAATCACAATCACTCCTATATCTACCTCAGTGCCACATCATGATGTTCAAGTCTCGGTTCTAATGAATGAAATAATGAATGTGAATGATGTCAATTTAGTTTATGTGCATCACACAAAATAGCCAAATCATAACCCTTTTTCCACCATTTCGATTAAAATCTTTAAAATTTCTTCATAAATGAGCAAGTTATTTGAGACCAGCAAACACTACATATTTTACAGTAATTTGCACTTGCCCACCCCCTATCCCTCAACAACACACACTCATACACACTCTTTCATGGAATAAAAAAACACAACTATTCTCACTTAAGTTAAAAGGTAAATCTAAACAAAAATAGCTGAAAACAAACAAATGTTATTTATATATTTTGTCATCTTGGTTTATAAATAGAATTTAACATTTTTGGTTACCCTTGAAATACTTTCTGAGTTACAGTTGTAAAAGTTTCTTAGAAACTTGGTACCTGGTCACACAACAGCTGTATCCTTTCTTTGACTTTCTCACTAGAGTTAGACCAATAGCATTTTCTATGCCAAATGGCTTCAGGAAAATTTTAAGCTGCTATCAAAAAGCTATTGCCGCATACAAAAAAAATATTAAAAAATCAACTCTGCAGCAAGTAATTATTTTATACAAGGAAAAGTGACAACATGCATTTTCTTCATATTAATTATAGTATATGGCATGGAATTTGTATGCAACAGAAATGGGATAGAGAGAAAAACTAAAGTGTTGAGGATTGATTTGTCCTTATCTCTAGATGTTCATCTTTTCCTAACAAGGGATTACATACATATAAAGCAAGGTTTCCCAACCTGGGTTTTTTGCACCCCAAGGGGTGTGAGTTGGCATTACAGGGGGTGCTAGCAAGAGTGATTATAAGGACAGAGGAGCCACTGAATTTTAAGTAAAATAGTTGTGATATGAATGTTTTTTATATTATAATTTTTCTAGAGCAGCGCAGAATTAGTCATTTCAGAGCTTTCTTAACGTTTGATGCATCAAAGAGGCTGATGTCTGCATTCGTGCTATCACGCATGGACTACTGCAATGCTCTCATGGTGGGTCTCCCAACTACACTCCTGGATAAAATTAAAAAAGCACAGAATAATGCGGCTCGCATTGTTCTTCGTAAATGCAAATTTGACCATGTTAAAATACTTCTGAGGGAACTGCATTGGCTGCCGGTACGCGTTCCCATAGTCAAAATTGCAACTCTGTGCTACCGCTACTTGCATGACCTTGCGCCGTCCTATCTCAAAGCACTCATGATGCCTTACGTACCCACTAGACAACTCCGCTCATCCGATAGTGGCAAACTCTCGATACCGCGTGTTTGTCTTGAGACTTACGGAAGGCGCACTTTCGCATTTGCTGGCCCAACAATTTGGAACACCCTTCCTGTTGCTATCCGAAACAGCCAGACACTGGAGTCCTTCAAAACCGATTTGAAAACTCATCTATTTCCCAAACACCTGCTGGGGTGATGTTGTCTACCATCTTTTCCAGCTAGCTATTATCTCCTAGATTTGACTTTGTACCGCGCTTCGAGCCTTTGGGGATGAAGCGTGATTTTTCAAATGAACTTTATTATTATTATTATTACAAAATGTTTTCACTAAACTAAAGCAATATGTCACAAGTTAATGTTCTAAGTTTAAAAAAACTGTTGTCTCCAATTTTGAAATACATTGTTACATTTGTCGGGGGATCCAGACTTAAAGAATTTAGCACAATGTGCAGGACATAAAAAAGGTTGGGAAACACTGAATTATTGGATAATATAAATCGAATTCACAGAGAATGATACATCATTACGAAAAAAGCGTAGGTAACAGATAACATGTTAATTTTCAAAGCAGTTGGATAAACAGCAGAATCTTCCACCTTCCACTGTTGATTGGTCCCTTTTGGCTTAATTCATGCAAATCTTTATTTCTTTTATCTACATTCCGCTTTTAAAAAAAAGTTTGTTATTAAAATTGGGCTTTAAAACTTCCATCTCCCAAGACAGAATATGAAGAATACAGAAATATTTCAGGGATATGATTTCTGGTTCCAGATAAGAGCCTCATTCATTACATTTCAAATGAGAAACTCCCAATACCTTTTATTCATGACATTGATTAGCTGGATATGACTAGGGAGTATCTGACCAGCAATAAAACTATATTATAACAATCACTCACAGTGGCAAACTATTGAGGTACATACTTTGTACTCTTAGTATTTTTTAAAATCAGGCTTAACGAGTTGAAATTGTTTTATCTTTTTGTCAAGATTGCAGTAAGAAAAACTCTCTGGACATATACAAATCATAATTTTAAAATGAACATTTGTGAGATCAGTCAACAATAAACAATTAAGTCATATATATTTTCAAGCTCTGTTTTCAAAGAATGTTACACAAACATTTATTTTCAAGCTCTCTTACCAGTGAATCTTACACTAACAGTATACATTATTGGATGATATTGAATTGTTGCAACTTGGAAGTAAGGTCCTGACAAAAACACCATTTAACAAGACTGACAAACAGGCCAGGTCCTTTCAAGTTTAGAATAAAAAGTATGTTTTATAAGAAAATGACATGGACTACCCACTTCCATTCAGAGTTTAAGATACAGGTTAGAGCTGTGGTCACTTACTTCACGTGTCATCCTCTCTAAGAGCTTGTCATTTTCAATTAAGGCAATTTCCTCTGGGGTCATCTGGTACCCCACTGGGATTTGGTAAGTGATTGGGCGGGGCCCGGAGCAGGCCTCACAGCCTGGCCTGGTGGGGAGGTTTATCAGTGTACAAGCTGAGCATTGCCAGCCAGCAACCTGTGGCATGAAAAAACAGTGGTACAGTTATCTCCAGATACAAACTATGTGAAGGACCAAATATTGTTACAATTACCCACTGTGTGCAGACCAAACGTTACAATACAAACTTTATACATCACAAAATGTTGCTAAAATAATCTACAATTACTAAACTATGTACATTAACACACATTGTTATAATTATCTACAGTTACAAATTATGCAAATGACAAATTATTAACAAAAAATGTTAGAAACCCTTTTTATATAAAAATCTTAAATAACATTTTTAGAAAATAGAAAACTTTTAAATATTATTTTTTAAAAAGACAGACAAAATGTGCTGAAAAGTAGCCAAAATTATGGGGGGGGGGGGGTGTGTGTGTGTGTGTAAGTGGTCAATTAAACAACAACCAACCTCATTTTTAGCCCTCTCTGTGGGCGGTGTCCTTGGTGGTGTCCTTGACCGATAACCAGATGAAGCCTTGTCTTGTGCAGTCTCAGAGGATAAGTTTGATTCCGAACTGACAGACCGGGGTCGGTTGCTCTCTGGTGCAATACTATTGGGTGAGTTCTGGGAACCCTGAATATTGATAGCAGACATCATTTCCTGTACGGGAATAGATGCAGGAATAGGCTGTGTAGTTTAACTTCACTTATTGGATGGGTATTCAAAAAAATTTATGAATATATTAGGTGCTGTAGACCAGGATGTAAAGCTACTTTAAAAAAAAGGGGAGGGGGGAGAAAGAAAAAAAAATGGGGGGCGGGGTTGCCTGTCTAAACTGTTTCTTGGTCATCCACATTAAGAGATAGATGAGTGCTAAGTCAGAAAGAAAAAATAATTTTTGGTTCCTTTCTACTTCAAACAAAATACTGTGGAGGAATCAATGTGCTTGATACGATAGTACATATAATAGTATGGTATGTTAACTTATGCCAGAAGCCCAGTTTGGAGAGAAAAGATCATTCTCACATCTTGACAAAGTCTTGTCATTGAATCAAATATACTGATACCGGGGTATACTCTCCCTCACTTTAAACAAAATTCAGCTTATATCAAAGCTACTACCCTGACTTAGTCATCTTTGCATGTGAAAGACAAACCACAGTATGTCACTGGTAAATATAAAATTTGTGAAAATTTAAATGGTCATACCGGAATGCGATGAAGAGCAACAGGCGCCAAAATCAGGGGGCATCAAAATCGTCTTTTGAAAGGACCTTAACAGTGAATAACTATAAAATCTCATTTAATTCACAAAGACAAGGGGCGCTAAAAATAGTCCTTTTACTTGTCCGCCCTGGGGGCACATTTTTCTATTTGGGTTGCTGTGACTTCCTCTAAGTGATGTTCTTAAATATTACAAAATTTTCATTATTTTATTTCCACTTTTAATCAAATGTGACATATTTTGGTTTTGTTGCAAACTGTAATTTTTTTTTAATCGGAAAAAACTACCGGAATGTATATATTTTCAACCCAGTCTCTTTTAAATCGTAGTTCTGACGGGTCTCGGCATACAATCGTAAAAGACATCTCAAAATTGTACATTGTATGCCAAAATCGTAAAAGTAAACAGGTCTGATTGTTGAAGAAGGCATCTAGATGAGACATCTTTTTAATTGCTATGTCTTTTCATTTCAAGCCTAGACAGTATTTCCTTGACTCCGCTTGAATGCAGACCCTCCTATATTATTCTTCATATTGTACCTTAAGAGTGAATGAAATGATCAAAATCACATGTACTTCACAAAAACAAGGGGTGTCAAAAAAACTGTTACTGGTTTGACCCAGACGAGACTTTTTTTCTATTTATTGAGGGGCGCCATTTTCAGGCTTCCCCCAGGTCGCCCCTTTCCCTCAGCAGGGCCCTGATCACAAGCACAAGTTATGACATTTGCTTACCTGCAGCATGGAACTTCCACTGCTTAGTGACCTCTTAGAAACCTGCCTGCTGGTGTCATTGCGTGGGATACCCTCACTATCCTCTGGTGACAGACCCAGATATAGATTGGAAATGGTTGAATGGCCGGCTGGGGACAAGGGGGCAGGCGCCCATGATCCTTGCTCATCTGAAAATCAGGCAAACAAGAAAAATGTAACAAGAATATTAATTTTCAAAGTCCTGTGGAGGGAAGCCATGAAGTCAACATGATAGAGTGTTGATGGGTTTCTTCTAACACTTATGAGTATCATTAAATACAATATAAACTTATCACCACTTGTCAGAGGCGCACCGAGGAAATTTGGCATCTACAGATAGAACTAAACGTGAGAAATCTTATTTTTATGTAATCAAGATTTAGAAAAATATTTGAAAATCAAGGTACACATAATAGATACTGACTTAGTCACTTAAAAATTCTTTGACCATTGCACTGCTTTTGTGCCCTGCTTCACATGGTGCCCATGACATGTGCCATGTCCTGCCAGACATGTGTAGAAGTCTTCCATTATTATAGGATTATTTACCTGTAGTCTTCAAAGATTTCATGATATTCTATATTATTAGCAATTATATATGAAACTCAATTTGTGTTTAATTTCATTTATCTTTTTCCATAAATAATAATAATCAATTTTAAAAGCTAAATGAACATTATTTTAAAACCAAGTATATGGGACATGATTAGGCTAATTGTCTGGCCAGACACTTATTCTAACTTGTTCAAGTGGCCATGAGAAAATGGGGAGTTACCTCGAGGTAATGGAGATGGTTGGCCTGGCTGATCCAAGCCGATTACAGGGAATGGCTTCCCTTCAACTAAGGAGGCAAATGAGATAAAACAATCAGTTACAGTATACATATGACTCTGGGATACAAGTCATGTAGGCGTGTTTCCTTTCACAGTTTAAACCTAGCCTTAGATATATTTTAAAATCTTATTATTCTGAGAAATTTCAAAAAATGTTTTAAAATGTGTGAGAAATCTTCAAAATGTGATCTCTAAATGGAGTTACTTACTAATTGCTTGTCGCTGGATCTCATAGTTTTCCCTGGTTAATCCAACAGACCTTGCCGTCACCAGATAAAGGTAGAGAGTGTGGCCAGGCCCTTTGATGCCACACTGCCCCAATTTATCTTTGTCATTGAAAATTTTCTTTCCAATGATCCAACGCTGGACTTCAACAGGGAAGTTGTGCTTAAGCATTACCTGAAATTCAAAATGTGGTAGCCATAGATATTTTTCTTCAAGCAAATGCATTTTTCATTTAATTTAGCTGAATTTTATTCTCATGTCATGGGTCTATTTACCAGGCTACACCACATTCACACAGCTCATTTCTATTGTACAGTGGAACCCCATTATGACTCAAAAGTGAGCATTGTAAAATAGGTTTCACAAATAGCCATCGGTCGTATTAATTGAGAAATTTACCATATTTTCTTTTAACCAACAACCCCTGTTGCTAATTTTGCATCTCAGCGGTCATGATCCCAAGCAAATAGTGGGAGTGTTACAGCTAATATAGCGTACATTATTTACTCCAACATGTAGGCAGCTTTCTTACAGTGATATTTAATAATTTCAAATATCAGGAACCCCACCATGATAATATTGTATGTGGTATTGAAAATAATACAAAATGAAGTTAAATCTTTTTTTAAAACCTTTTTTGAAAGAAAAAAAAAATTCATGTGCAAATGAATATACAAAATTTTCATGTCCCGACTGTGTCATTTCTGAAGTGGCCTTACAGCTGGGTTCCGCTGTTTTTTAAATTGTAATGATAAAAAAATAACCCTTTTCTTCATGTCATTTCTTCTAGTTTTATGCCGCAATAATTTATTTCATATGGAAAATCTCAATATAATGCACTCAATTTTATTCATTTGCCCCCCGCCCCCTCCCCCACATTTTCTCTCAAGGTTGAGAACTATACAAGCGAGCTTTGGGCAAAGGTATTAGCTCATCTCACAAACCCCATCATAATTGTTTAGTCATCTAGTATTAACTTTTAAGAGAGTCATAAATGCATATATTTTT
This sequence comes from Omphiscola glabra, assembly GCA_964017045.1. Taxonomy (NCBI): domain Eukaryota; kingdom Metazoa; phylum Mollusca; class Gastropoda; family Lymnaeidae; genus Omphiscola; species Omphiscola glabra. Next base: position 29,311,933 of record OZ024800.1, on the reverse strand, counting down.
AAAATTTCAACTGAATATCCCAAAGTGGGCACTAGATGAAATGTAAAAATTAACAATGGGTTATTCCATTGGTTCCCAACCTTTTTGGACTCATGGAGCTATTTTTAGAATCAATTTCTATGGGGATGCCCTTATGGCCTACCATAAGTTTAACAATTTAATGGTGTTTTTTTTCTGAAACAGGCGTGGAGCACAGGTTGGAACTACTGTGCTATTCTTAGCCATACAATTGTATATAAGTTTTCCTTACTTTTTTCTTCAAGTCCTCAATGGTATCACAAGCTTTAACCATCAAATTAAAGTGGCATCCATCTGAGACTCTGTCCTCAACATGAACTCTTATACTGGAAAATTAATAAAAAGTTAATGATTTAAAATAGTGGTAGATAACAAACATACATCAGGGATATGGGGTATTAAAACAGGCTCAAAAGACCAGTTAAGGGTCAATATGACATCTAAACTTTGATTAAAACTTTTAATCCAAGTTAACTATAAAATAGAAAAGAATTTAAAGCTGACTTACATGGTGTAATAATAATAATACAACAAAACAAAAAAGATATATTCTGCTCTTGGGACACATCAAATATAAAATACAAAATTCTTTGAAAATTTAGTGTTCATATCTGAATGCAATAAATTCCTTAAATGAAAAGTAAGGAGAACATTGATTTTTAACTAATAGTTATTAGCAGTTTCCTTTGCAGAGGATTACCTGAAATCTTTTTCTTTGCTTCGCTGCTCAGTCTCCTCTTTGGGGACAATAATTTCAAGCTTTAACTGTAAGTTGGCAATTGTATCAACAAGCTCTTTAGCTTTAGTCACATCACCACCCTGTATAGCGGCCGACAGCTTGGTCACCAGGTCTGATGCTAGAGCATGAAGGCTGAGATCGCTCGTTAGAGTACCAGGTGTTGTCATCTTTCATCAACTTTTTTGCCGTCTTGAAGAATTACCCTGTTGAAAAAAAAAAGAAAAGTGTTTGTAGCACATACAAAAAAAAACAACTAATATATGTTTTGAAAGCAAATAATTATTGGCTAGAGAAAACAAAGACCAAGTGTAAAAAATAACTAAAACAAAACAAAGTGTCAACAATAACTAAAACAAGACCAAGTGTCAAAAATAACTAAAACAAGTCAAAGTTTCAAAAATAACTAAAACGAGACCAAGTCAATAACTAAAACAAGACCAAGTGTCAACAATGACTAAAACAAGACCAAGTGTCAACCATACATAAAACAAGACCAAGTGTCAACAATGACTAAAACAAGACCAAGTGTCAACCATACATAAAACAAGATCAAGTGTCAACAATAAAATGAGACAAAATGTCAACAATAACTAAAATGAGACCAAGTCAATAACTAAAGCAAGACCAAGTGTCAACAATGACTAAAACAAGACCAAGTGTCAGCAATAACTCACTTCAGTTACTGCCATGAACTTTTTTAATGATGATGACATCTCTATAATTTGATTTTTCTGTACTGAATGGAGAAAAAGACTTTATTGAAATTTCAGCTATATAATTCCCAGTCGGATTAGTATTGCTGGTGTATGACACAATCCCCTAAGTTAATGAGGCTGCCTGTTTACTGTCTTTTACCCATGAGTATAAGTTATTAATAACGTCACATAGGAGATGGCGTCGGTGGGCAGTCGAGCGCGAGCTCTTAATGCCCCTCTCGGCACACCTCCACACGGGCCAGGTCCCGGGTCTCCCCGCCGACAGACTGTGCGGCGGCGTGTCGGGAACCTCCCCCCTGGCCTGGGGGACGTCCGGTGGACCGAAAATGCTGTGTTTAAAGCGTTCGCGGTCCACTCTGCAGGAGTCAGGTCAGCTTTGCTTCCACTCCGGAGGGATGGTGTTGCTTTACCACCCCCCACCACCCAGGGAGTCTTTCGGTCAGGACGTTAAAGGTGGGATGAAACGATTGCCTAGGAGCGGCTTTCTCACGGCCGCGTATCTAAAATCATAGGTATAGGCATTTGCCACCCCTACCTCATATCCATCAACGGCAACAAGTAATCATTTTAGACACTGCTACTCTCGTTGCATTGGGAGTCATGCGGTCGGCCAGGGTTTTTGGCACCAGGTGGACAAATCCCCCCTACTAGTCCGCTACGCCACGAAGAGGCAAACCCCATGTGGGCGCCCCCAAGTTGCCCCAGGGACGCTGTTATTAAAATTCTATAATTAAGTGAAACCTTGTCAACTAAAATAAAGCAAAAACCAAATAATTTTTTAAACATAAAAGCAACAAACAATAACTTGGAGGGTCACAAAATTATGATAAACCAAAAATTTTTTAAAAAACAAGTACATCTTTCCACCCACTATCTAAAATTTGAAAAAAAACTAGACACTGCAAAAGTATTTTTGAAATGAATGTCAAATAATCTATATTATCGTGATGAGTTAAAGCTTTATAGTTAAGTTAATAAACAATTTCCATTCCTTCCTTAACTTTGTCTACACACTAGGACCTATTATATTATACTGTGTCTAAAAGGGTATTAAATAGAATTATTATAAGTGGATTATTTAGCAATACAAGTACAAAAATAATATATCCAGGAAGTTAGGTCTAACGCTAATGCTAGGCACTTGGATAAATAATTATTCTGCTAGTGACAAATCATTTCAGAGCTATGTTGCTCTTGTTCAACTTTTTGTCACCTTGAAAATGTAAAAAATACTGCATTTGCATTGGGAAAAAATGCATTTCACTCTCACTTCTTTGTAATATAGGTTGTGTGCTATATGCTGAACAATACTTTGTTTTCCAATTTTTTTATAAAGAATTGTTTAGGAAAAATATATTAGGTAAGTCTACAATTTAATTTCCCATACATTCTCCAGCAGTCATGATTTTCATGATAACCACTGTTTAAAGGATCCAATAGTCTAGAGAATGGGCCATGCAATTCCTACCCCCCTCACCTATGCCTATGGCAACATTTTTATTAAATTTCAAAACAGAGACCACATGGGTAGGTATTTTGACAATATTTTCTCCCTGCATTGCATTGTTTATTGAAGCTTGAAAAGAAAAAGCATTGACCAAGGAGTGGCAGCTTTATACCCAGTTTTTATTTTAGTCACTTTTGTATTTCTTATAAGTCTCAAGTAACAGAGTTATCCCAAAATGATACACACAAAATTATTTAGACTTGATCTACACCCATAAACTTTGTATCAATCAACTGTTTTTTTTTCAAGCCCTATCTAAATAACTAGCTGTAATTTCATTTCTAAAATTTTCCAAGTACCTAATAATGTCCACTTGACATTTTAACCTGTACATGTCAACCTGTATGGTTTACCCCTCCTTTGTATGGGTTCTAACTATTGTTCAAGTTGTACAGCTGTAAAGGATTCTGTGCTGTACGGTCTTTCACTGGATTTAGAAAATCATAACTGGCAGTGCAAACAATTCAAAGTTGGTCACCTTGAAGCTGAAATCCTTTTGGTCCTTTCAAATGACCTTTGGCCCAAAGTCTGAGATCGAAGACTATCTAAATTAAGAAACTGTTCACTTTCTTGTTGAGATCATGCTTTAAAAGTATTTCAGCGATGTATGGTAATAATGACTTTGTCTTTTAGTAGTAAACTATTATTAAAAATCAGTTTGTTTCATTCTTATTGAAACTTATAATTAACACTATTTATCCAAAGAGCACCTATGATAAAAAACTATATACATAAGACTTATCTGCTGGTACAGTGAAAAATAAGGTGGTAAACATAATAACTTTGTCTGGACATATAAAATGCCTTTCCCTACATTAGTTTAAATACAGAAACCTGTTCTGTATTACTACAGCTAGCTAAATTAACAATAGAATATGTCAAATTACATCTGAATCGTTAAATCATTCATCATCAAAGTCAATTTTTAACAAAATAATTTAAAAATGCAATATCTGCCATAAATTAGACTTAAAACAAGCTATCTTTATTTAAAAGATGCAATCTATCCCATAGTAAACAAGCTAAAATGTGTGTGACAGAAAAAGTGAATTATTCATGAAAATATGATGAAAAAGTTATATATTATTCCAATTTTTTACATTTTCTATTTTTCTTTAAGGTTTTACTTGCTGTTGTTCAGTTTTTGTACAAATTTTTATCCTAAATAGGTTGGCATGTATATACAGTACAGTACTTCTGTAGTACTGGTGTTTCATGATTAAGAAATTTAGCCCAGACATCGCCTAAGCTTTGGCTTAAAAGAAATATTTTTAATTTAAAAAACTATATCTTACACAGTGTCAGTGGTGTTGGAGGGGGGTAGCGGGGGTCTGAAATTACATTTTTTGACCAACTGTAACTGTAGAGATTTTTGTCATGGATGTGGGTGGCACAAATCTTGGCCGTCCCAGGCAGCACTAACCCTAGCTACGCCATTGTTCTTTCATCGTCATACTCAAACAAACATACAAAGCTGTGATTTATTGACTTAACTCTAAATTCTAAGTGCAATTCAATTAGCGCCTAGGCTTTCATCAATTTTTTATGCAGAAATATGACTATTATTATGAACCAAGGTGACTAAAACAGTAAAATGAAATTTCAGAAAATACAAAATATGACTATGACTATGAGTCATGACTCAGACCAGACAAAAGATAACTGATCACAGATGTCATGTCATGTCAGTGTCATGTGTTTCCAAATCCAAGGTGAGAACAGGATCATACTCATTTGTCTGTAAAATGCAATTATTTAAATGTGCCTTTTTAAGCACCAGAAATAAATGTGTAGTCTTATATATTTAAGTTTAGGTAATCTACCACTTAAGCGTCGGCCAAGGAAAAGTCTTAGTTATAGTACTACACTACACACAAGTAGGCTACTACAATAAATTATTATTAAATTTAAGGCTATGTTACTCTTGGTCTTACGTAATTGTTTAAGTTTAGGGTTCAGGCTAGGTTTAGGGATATTTCTTTAGGCAGTGTCTACATGTCCGGCGAACCGGACGTTTAGTGCAGGAGATAAAAAGTCCGGCGACCAGGTCACATGACCGCCGGACGCCTAGTGGGAGAAATTTTTCTGGGGAGCACGTGACCACTAGTGGAAGATATGTCATGTGACAAGAGGTCGCCGGCAAAATAGTTGCATTGCATATGATATTCCAATAATGTGTACAAAAATTACATATATTAGTCAGCCGATCCCTAGATAATAAATAAATACTGAACATGTTAATATATTCATATGCTATGACTATGAGATACATAAACTGTAAGCATTTGACTGTGAATATTAAACTAGTGGGGGCCTATTTTATACTTAACTAATTAGTAGTAGACATACTAGTATTACTATTATTACTAACTATTTGATTCCGACTCAACAAAAAAAAAGTCTGTTATATTGGTTTAACATCTCATAAGGCTCTGACTACTGTTACAAATAAACATAATAAATTAAATATAAAATATACTTTTAATTAAAATAATAAGAAAAAAAAGTAAAATTGATCCCGATCCAGTAACCTATCAGATATCGTAAGGTTGCTAAGCGTCTATTCTACCACAAGACCACACTAGTTCATATTGAATTGCCTTATCTTAAAACCAGGTCAGTACTGAGAAGTAGGGTTTGTTACGGCGGTCATGTGACTTGGTCGCCGGACGTATAGCTCCCGCACTAAACCGGACGTTTTTTATTAGGTCAGGTTTAGGGATAGATTTTAGGGTTCAGGTTAGGTTTAGGGATACATTTTGGGTTCAGGTTAGGTTTAGGGATACATTTAGGAAATTTTTTCAATATTTTTAACGTTTTATTCTAAATTTTACGGGTCGCGGCAACCAAGATGGCGGCCATGGTAAAAAACGCCACGGGGCACTAATTCTACCGAATTTAGTTTTAATATAGTGCTAGTAGGCACTTTAATGAAAATTTCAAAATATTTTTAAAAATATAAAAATATTACAGCTGTATAGAGCCTGGTGAATAAATTACAAAAACACCAAGATCAACTTTCTAGCTCAAGTGGTTCAAAAGTTATGAATTTTTTAGTAGGGACCCCAAAGGAACTTTTTCCCTATGGGGATTTCCTCCCCATTTTGTGACCCTAAATTTTTTTTTTAAACGCCTATAACTTTAAAATAAAATGAGACAAAAATATAATATTTACAGGGAACATAGTTTAATAAGAGTACTTCCAAATGAAACAACAAAATATATGTTAGTTTTTGTTAATATTCCGCAAAAATTAAAAAAAATAAATCTTTATTATATTCCTATTAAAATATATTAAATATGCTGACTCGTCACTTATTTGTAATTAATTAATTAATTTTGTCTGAATATTTTTTTTTTAATTTCCCAAAAATCATAATAATAATAATATTCTTTAGATATTAATTTCTAATTGACAATTACACATTTTATTTTACCATTTTCTATATAATGTATTTTAGTCCCATATTATATGAATATTTGAATATGACAAAAAAATAGTATGTCATTTATTTTATGTTAGTAAAGTTGTTTCACAAATCAACATGTATTGTTTAAATCAACTTTGGCTGTTGATAGAATTTAAAATAAGTTATAGTCATTTGGTTGAGGTAATTACAGTATTTTATGATAATTTTAAGTAACATCTTATGTATTTCTTGGATTATTGTGGCAGAAAGTGTGTTTTTTTCTTTGAGAATACTGAGGATTATATAATAATTCTCTTTTGGAATAGTGTGATTTGTGATTAAATATAGGATATTTCAATATCAAAGGTAAGTGAATATTTTTTGTACATTTTACTTAATTTATGCCTTAAGAATCATCATATGTCATTACAATTACATGATATATGAATAATGGGTCCTATAAATAATTATTGGGGTTGAGCTAGGCCTACACTTATAATAGTAATATATTCTAGGCCTCTATTTATTATATACATATTTAAAATATATATTTAAAATTATATATATATACCAGTCTCAGTATATAAAACTAATAATTAACTATTAACTGTAATAAAAAGGCTTATTTAACCTAATATCTCTCAATAAAAGCTTTAAACCACATTAAAAATATGTATTTATGTTATTAACCTATTTGTTTTTGTTTTTAAATGAGTTATTATGGGGTAATCCAGCGATTTCCAGAGTAAATCAGGTTGTTTACTATAGCAACGAATATTAACGATAATAGGTAATTTTGGGACACATGTGACTAAAATTAAAATTGCCTGATTAATTTATGACCAAACCTCTGGGCCAAACCTTACACAACTTGGATATGTTGTAATTAATGCCATGATCTATAAAGGCCCTGAAATTCAAACATAATAACCTTACTTCAAAAAAAATATGAATTAGTCAAATTAGCATTATTTTACCTTCAATTATCAAAGTGAAGCCTTGAAATTATTTTGAGGACTAAAGTGTCTACTCATAAAACAACATGTCTACTCCAAGTTGTGGGCGGAAATAGAATTTACATACTGGGCTACAAATAGTAATAAAATAAAGTCGTAAACAACGTGACTCTCGGTAAATTAAAAAGTGGAGGTCGCCATTTTGACAACGAAATCACGATACCCGGTTTTCGGCAATTCCCGGATCTCACCGAAGTGCCTAGTGCTAGTCATCCTATCCTAACTTAGTAACTAAATTTAAGATAAATTCGAATAGATTGTACCACATTTTTTTACCATGGCCATACTGCCCACACTTGATTGCCGTGACCCGTAAAATTAAGAATAAAACGTTACCAAATAATGAAAAAATGTATCCCTAAGCCCAAACCGAACCCTAAATCTATTCCTAAACCTAACCTGAACCCTAAATCTATCACTAAACCTAACGAAATGAAGTACGATCTATCTTAATTAGCCAAATATAATTATAATATAATTAAAGACAAATAATACTAATGATGACATGACATAATGACATCAGACATAAATAGTTCTGTAGTGTAGTTAGCCCTACAAACTTAATTATCATCAGGTTTATTATTAATATAATTTGGACACACCACATTTCCATCTATTTGACTTTGTTCAATCCCTGTTTATGTGCTTGAAAGCCCCTACTTTATGTTTAATAACGTTTCTTATGATTCTCAGAAGGTCGTCCGCCCAAGTAACTTCGGATTTTAGCGTTATTATTATCATTATGTAGGTTGGAACCAGGGCTGCCACTCACTTTTTTAAAAATTCCCAAGATTTCCCAAGATCATATAAATATATAAGAGTTTTCTTTAAAAGGGGTTTTCTATGTAGTAATTAATGCAATAATATCTTGAATTAATGTCCCTGAAACTCGGGGTACAGTAATTGACTGAAGTTTATTTTAAATGACATTTAAAAAAAAATCTTTATCACATAAAAGAAAAAAAAATTAATTTTGAAAAAAAAAATTATTAATTTATAATCCAAATTTTCCATACCCACTGGAGTTAGGCTACTAAATTAAATATTACCTCCAAATTTTCTGGTAAAAATATCTACATGTGTTATAGAAGTCCTTTGAAACAAACCTCACAGGGCTAATCAACACAGAAGTCTCTTTACAACTATTACAAGGGCAACAGGTTCATCATCAAAACATGTTTTTCTCTTATTGTAAGCCTGTAGATAAGAATTGGGGTTTGCAAAGCAATAAAGCAGAATTTAATAAGAATAAGTTTAGTTAAAATGGATTGATATTATATAAAGAAAATAAGTATTTTTTAAATTGTAGATTTACATTATAATTATAATAATTTTTTTCAAACAAAATACTGTTTAAATGAACTTTTCAGCTAAAATCCTACAATGTACCGGTATACTTTTAATATCTTAATTACCTGTGTGTAAATGCACAACTATTTTTTTTCCAATTGATGAAAATTAGGCTGGATTTTTTAACAGATGCATCATAGTTTGAACACATTGTAGAAGTAATTGAAATTCATCAAATTTTACTATAGATTCTTGATTGAACACTATCGTTCCCTCTTTGGCTTGTACTGTTTTTCGTATGGTTACTAATGTCTAATAGTTAATAACCTAATGATAAAGTTTCCGAGCCTACTGCCACCCCCCTTTTTTTCCACAAATTCTATAATATTAATAGTCTATATTGATTTCCTTTGAGATTTCAAGATTTATTATCAGTTTATTTATTGTTGAGACTTTTCTATGCATATGGTGTACAAGGTCAATTTGATAAACTTTCAACACCTGGATGTAATTTTTAGTATTCAATGTAAAAAAAAAAAAAAAAAAAAAAGAGAAAATTGAATTTCTTTAATTATTAACTTTTTAGGTTAGTACTAACTTCAAAATACTAACTTTAATTACAGAAGATTTCTTATTTATTTATGAATGGTTTTAAAAATTAAAACCAGAAAAGAGTTAAAACAATACATTTTTTACCTTGTTACTTTAAAAACTATTTTGCTTTATTTTCTCTTTAATTTTTATCACATACGTTTTTTGCGTTTTTTCAAAATATGTAAAAAAATCTTCCCCTTGTTAATATTTCGCAAGGTTTTGCCTGATTTTCAAAATTATTCCCCAGATCCCAATGGGGGTCGTGAATTCCCAAGATCTTGGGAAATTTCCCAAGGTGTGGTAGCCCTGGTTGGAACTTAGCAGAACACGCTATTTACCGAAACAGATCGAGAGAAATCCGAGATAATTTTTTAAAATCAATATTAAAGTATTGTAATAATAATAATTATTTGTTAAACTTCCTTTATCAACTGGGGCGTACCTAGGGTATTTGGTTCCCATGACAGGGGGTCCCAAAATTTTCGCAATGTGCATTAGTCACTTTGCTAAATTTTTGGGGTTACATTAAACGGCACGGGTAAAAGTGAAGTTCAGGTGCGTTTAATTAAATAGTATAATATTATTTCTTAACGCATTTCGTTGTTTTCGCATGTAAACATACATATATTCTTTATAATTAAATCCAGGCAGTAATAGTTAACTAATACTGAATTATATAGCGCTTTTTTTCTTCTTTTTATTTGATTTCTAAAGCGTCTTTGAACATCCCCCAACCAAAGTTACATAGCCCCATTTGTTTTGTATTTTTTCTTTTCACTCTGTTGCCAGATTTTTCACAACGTATAAGTTAGTATGCTAAATGAAATTTTCAAACTTTAGACAATAACTTAAAGTAATACTGGTAATTTCATTCAGACTATTGGTGCCTCGATGTCTAAGACGGCGGCCATCTTGGTTGCCGCGACCCGCGTGTTCACGGGTCGCGGCAACCAAGATGGCGGCCATGGAAAAATAAAATAACTCAAATTAAAAATGAAACGTTAAAAGAGAATGAAATGTCCTAAATGTATCCCTAACCTAACCTGAACCCTAAATCTATCCCCAAACCTAACATGAACCCTAAATCTATCCCTCTCGCAACCAGAGTTTTGACGCTCTCGGAACCAGGGTTTGACCCAAACGGAAATATTGTTTTGACCCTCTCGGAACCAGGGTTTTGACCCTATCGGAACCAGGGTTTTGACCATATCGTAACCAAGGTTTTGACCCTATCGGAACCAGGGTTTTGACCCTATCGAAATCAGTTTTTTGACCCGCTCGGAACCAGGGTTTTGACCCTCTCCTTAACCTGGGTATTGACCCTGAAAAGTAGGAAAATGAAAAAAATAAAATTTAAAAAATGGCCAAAAATTATTATAAATAAAGAAATAATGAAAAAACAACCTACAGTTTCATGGAATACACTTTTACACACTTTATTTCAGGTTCCGCGGAAAATAATATCCAGAAAATGAATGAAACACCATGCGATCATCATGATAACACATTTTCAAAAATGGCGGAGCACATAAAAATATTAAAATTAGCCAACCAATGAAATTTTAAAATTATATTTAATCAACCAATAAAAATTTAATAAAAAAACATTCCATCGAAAATTTAACTCTAGCTACAACAATAAGGGGAATCAATCCCAAACACACACTTGAGGCACCAATAGTCTGAATTGGCCAAAATGCTTTTATAAAGAATTAAACTAAGTGTACATGTGAAAAAACGAAATTCGATCAGAAATAATATATGCACCTGAACTGCACTTTTACCCTTTTAACGATTTAGAGGTGCATAAATAGACTGTTTATTCCCTTTGTAAGTAAAATTCAAAGGACCAAATGGAGAACGCTGATTTGTTTACGAATTGAATTGTTAGTACGGTATAGGCTACATTACTTCGTCAGGTTTTTACGATGTATAATCAACTCATAGCATTATAACTTATATCAAAATATTCAGTGTTTGGTGTAATGATATCAGTTACACTAGTCCTTGTGAAGAAGTGAGAGACTATTTGGGGGAGTGGGGGCACAGTGGATCAGAAATCTAATTTTTTTAATATTCAAAAAGTTTTCACATATATTTTAATGTCGTATGTGCAAATTGATTGTATTACATCATGGACATGGATAGGAACCCTTAAAATGTGGCTAAATATAATATACTTGCTCACAGAGCGTTTCAAAGTGTGCAGGGGTAAGTGACTATATTATAATATCCCACAAGTAAGCATCTGACTTCAAAGGGTAGATGAGCAAAAGACACTAAGATCTACATCTCGTCAGTATAAAAATATACTGGTTGTATACGGTTTAAATGTGTTAACTCTGAAAAAGCTGTGAATAACTATTGAATAAATAGAAATTGATTTTTTGGGCACTCCCTTCAAGTGGCGTCCAGGCCATCTGTCATACCATAAGTAGCCACAGTGTGTTAGGTCCATGTAACATTAAGCCTTCATAATAATAGATTTTGAGAGAGATGGAGAAAGATAGATGGTTTGATTTGGGGAGTGGGGTGGTTAAAAAATCAATAAGATTTGATGTAAGCACATTAATTAATGCTATTTTATGTCATCGTCATAATATTAAATTATCCTTTTCGTAATATCTTTAATTCAGTGGAACAAAAAAAAATTAAAAGTAAAATAAGCAATAAGACTCTGAGCCGTCGTGTGGCCTTGCAACCACTATGATTGAAGGGGGCATTGGATTTAAAGGGGTCCAAAGTTGTAATGACACCCCACCCCATTTCCACCCACATATATAGTGCCGCCCCGATGGATCAAGATTTTTGCCACCCCTTCAACGAAAAAAAACACCTATACAGTTGGCCGAAAATGCTGCCTCTCCATATAAAGAAAATAGTTCCACCAGTGGCGGTCCTCCGCATCCACATTTCCCTTCCTACGCAACTGCTTCTCTGGGTTTATTTCAGGCATATCTCCGGTGGAGAGTCAAATTAAAAAAACACTGTATTTAATTACCTTTATATCAATATAAAGGTCTACAATTTTAATAATACTTCTTGCTAAGTATCAAACATGCTTAATCTATTTTCATCATAAAAGCATGACTTTTAAAGTAGAGATAGGTGTTAATTATACATTGTATGATGGCATTAGTCTTTAACAATATTTTTATTTGCATAACTATAAATTTAATCGATTCCATGTGTGTTGTGTTATAGAAAATAGAAACTTTAAAAAATGAGACAATTTTTGTTTAAATTAAGAATTTAACGGGCGCATACAAAAAGTGCACATTTCATCAACTATTATATCGGTAGCTTTTGTTTTCTTTTAATGTGCTACTTTTGTTAACAATGTTTCCTGAATAGCAGAGGTTAATAAAATAAGTAACATATATTTATTGTGCCATGCCTATTTGCATAGCTTTAAAAAAAAAAAAAAAACATTTTTTCTAGATGGGAATCCATCAGCAAGCATAAAAAAAAAAAAAAAAAAAAAAAAAAAAAAAAAAAAAAAGAAGAAGAGTTTTGTGATCTAGAACTTCAATTTCAATTATCATGTCAATTCTATTTTAACAAATTTGTTTGTACTAGTTTTTAAAAAAAATCTTATTCCTAATTTGTTCAATTTAAATAAATTCTGTTGAATTGGTAAAAAAAAAAAAGTGTTTTAAAGCCTACTTTATTTGCGTACGATTTCCTTTAGATTATAAAAGTCACACCTTAATAAACATTAAATTTCTTTTGTAAACAACTCATGTCTTTTTAAAATAGTTATGCCGTTCATATGCGATTTATAACAATGACCAGTTTTCAAAACCAATAAAAATGATTAGACCTTCCTAATTGACCGTTTTTTTAAATTATTATTATTATTTTTGTATTTTTGACTCTGGTAAAATTTGGAAACATAATTTAGAAAAGGTAGTCTAATTATTTTAGTTGTTTTTTTCCATTTGCTTTCAGCCTATAAAATAATGTTTGCAGTGGTTTTTAGTGATGTAACCCTTTTTAATTATTTTTGTGTGTGTTGAAAATTCAGTTATTAATTAAGTAGCTATCCCCCACCCCAAATAATCCAAATAAAAAATAAAAGATGTATTACTATTTTTAGTAATAAACAATTTTTTAATTTTTTTTGTTTGCATAACACAAGCAGGTCAAGCACTTTACAGTCTCCCCCCCCCCCTTTTTACACCCTGCAGTGAAAGATGATAATTAAGAAAATAACCTCATCACATCTTTAAACCCCTAAAGTATCCGAGGTACCCGGCATCGTAGGGGTTAATGGGCTCACACGATGGTTCTAAGGTTTAAGTGACACCTACCAGGCCTGCACCTAGGAAATTCTGGGCCCCAGGCAGCTGGTAGAGTTCGGGCCTTTTTGTGTTCAAACATGTACGTATATTTTAAAACTCGAAAAAGGGCGGGCCCCTATCTAGCTCGGGCAGTGGCGTAGTGAGGGGGAGGCAAGGGGGGGCATCATGCCCCGGGCGCTACTCACAAAGGGGGGCCAAATGGTATATTTTACTATAATATTGTATGGTTTTCGAATAGGGGGCGCTAAAAAGGTTTTGGGGGGGCGCTAAAAAGGTATTGTGCCCCGGGCGCGAGTTAGGGTCGCTACGCCACTGAGCTCGGGCCCCTTACAAGTGCCATGTTTCCCCTCCCCTAGGGCCTGCACCTACATTTTTAAACTTTGATCTCTTCCGTTGCTCTCCAATTAAGTGTAGAATGTTGCAAAACTAAATTCAGATATGTGATAAAATGTATTATTGTATTTTAAATGTATCAAACATTTTCTGAGGACTATTAAGTTTTAAGTGGCGAGAATAATCTAGGGCAAAAGTGTACTCTGAAGGGTGATACAACTAGAATCAATATAAGTTACGTTCCATGGTTCGGGATTTAAGATGTCTTTGATCATTATTATGGCTAATTTTGGCACTTCCCACCCGAAAGTTTGTAATGCAACCTCAAATTGTATGAAAGAAAAACCGAATTCAAGTATGTGCCAAAATGCACCCTTGCATTTTTAATTTGCACCCTAAAATTTCTGCACCCCTTCCCTCACACTGATCCATGTTACAGTATAGGGTTGATTTTAAGCGTGTGCCAAATGATAACCCTGGGGCACGCCACAAACTGGGTGAATTCAGTTATGTAAGGCACTGGGCGCCACAATACCTTCCATAAAACCTTAAAAATGTCTTTCCCCGTTCAAAAATTATAATAGCAAATTAATAGAAACATTGAATTGAAGTATATTCAAAAATACACCTCTTGATTTAGAAATAATCAAACAAATTTTCCACCGACCAAGATTCATCGGTGCCCTCAATTTCCGCCCTACTTACTGATGAAGATGATGGTATCGATAGATGCATTGCCTAGTTGCGCAGTTACTATTAGTGCCGCCATGAGCGGCTAAATATTTTTGCCTTCCTCCCTTTCACGATACAAACTGTTCAGTTGTCCGAAAATGCCACTCCTGCGAGCGTATTTGGAGTAGAGATTGTGTATCTGTTGCTTTGTAATTTGTATTGGTGATGTTTTTGTGTGTGATACTCCAATTTGAACAAATCAAAATGCTGAAGGCGAATCGGGAAAACCCGAAATGCAATTTGAATATAGCGTGATATTCTTGAGAGAAAGAGTAAATAATGTGCAGACCGGGAAAACAAACAATCCACTGCCAGATGAGAAGTTGGTGCCCTTTTTCACAGTGCAGATGGTGCATCCAAAAAGCGCAATTTTATTAAATATATCCACCCTAAGTAGAAACTGTGAACCAATCTACTGCCCTTTGCATAACCTAATAGGGGATTTAGGATGGACCACAGATCTGAAAAAAAACTTTTGGTCAAGGAAATACTTACCATTTTGCAATTCGTGTTGGAAATTTTAACCAGTTCCTCAACGCAGGAAAGCTGTCTCACCGATTCATAGTTAATGCTTTTTACAAGGCCGAGGCAAAACATTTGAATTGGGTTCTAAAAAAATGAAAATACAATAAGTGCTGAAGACGTTGATGTCCTTCGCCAATTTGTGAAAAACCACCATTTTGAGCACGTTAAGATATTGCGTGGAAAGTAAATTACATTGACTTCAACCTTCATAGGTAGTCCAAGAAATATAGCTAATAATTACCACAATGACTTGGCCATGGTCAGGAAATATGGTAAACCTGAATTATTTCTAACATTCGCGTGTAATCCTAAATGGTGGGAAATAAGGGAAAACTTACTTCCCGGTCAGCAACCATGCAAGTTGAAGACTTAACCAAACACCATAGATTCTGTTAGCACTTTACTCTACGTGATCGATTTTTAAAAAATGTTTCTTCAATATGAGCACATATTGCTATTCATGACACCGGAGGACAAAGCCTGGGAGGTTGAAAGAATTGACAAATTGTCTAAGAAAAACGTTTTAATAAAGATTCCTTTCAGGGGCAACATGAAATTGGAAAATCCTTTAAAATATATATGAAGACATTAGTGCTAAAAGTACTTAAGTCACAAAATGCACATTTTGAGATAATCAAGCTCAAATATACTTTTTGTCTATAAAATATGACTATTTTCATTTTTTGTCTTGTTTAATTAAGGGCCTAATGCACATTTTAATGTGTTCAAATTTCTGCAGTACACTTGGCTAAACTGGGTAAAAAAAGATCACAGTTTAGATTGATTTTGACATAAATGTGACTTAAGTACTTTTAGCACTAAGGTCTTCATATGGCCTATGAAATTAATCTTTTGAAAGAAGAATTTGGTAAAAGACTTACTTTTTCTAAAGAAGAAGAAATTCAGTTTAAACTAACTGAAAATTCATTTTGTGTGAATCTCGAGCTCATCGAACTACAATGTTCGTCAATTTACTGAAGCAAGTAAAGAGAGAGCAGCCTGCATGATTCTTATTCAATTCTGGACCGTGAGAAGTACAAAAATCTTTACTAAAACTTGTTAGTAATTTGGAATAACTTATATTAGTTATATATATGTGAACAGACATTTTCAATAATGAACATTAATAAATGCAATTCAATTTATCAACTGAATACGACAAACTTGTTAGAAAAATGATGCAATGTGTCACATTAAATTTATTTCGTAAGTAACGAAATATTCTTTATTATTATTATTATCTTAATAGCCCCCCACCCCCGGATCCTATTTTCTTTCGGCCCGCACAAGTTTTTCATTAAGTATTGCGGCCTGCCTTACATTTTCAGTTGTGCAAGCCTGGTCTAGGAACGAGGGAGATTTTTATGAGATTAATAATAGTTATTTAACTTTTAATGAAAAAAACAACAAAACACAAGACATTTAAACGCAGTTGACATTGATTAAGAGATTCATCTTTAAATATAAAAATGCTGTTTTTAATTAATTTTCGATAAAGCATTTCAGGAGCGAGTCGGAATTTGGATACATTTTTAATGAAGATACCAATTTAATTCACATCCCGTCGTTGTTACAGATATTTAAAATGGTACATAGATTTTTTAAAGTTTATGACATGTTTTAACAATTCTTAGAACATATTTTTTTGTATTCTTTGAAGTTGAACGGCTTGAAAGGGGGGTAGTAATGCCTATGTTAAATACAAGAACAAGTTCTCAAAACCCAATGACATTAGGCTAGGAACTTAAACATCTTTAAATAGATTCTTATTTTAACAAAAAACCAACGTCTGATTTATTATTTCCTAAATAAATATTTCGAAAGTAATATTTTTATTTTATTTTTTCATATCTGAGGATACAATACATCAAAACACGTTGCAGTTACATACGATACGGTCTTGAAACACCTGATATAAGGAACAATAGACTTGTGCCATCGGCCCACAAAGGAATCATTTTATGAGCTTTCAGTACAATAATAACGTCAATGCACATTTTGTATTTAAACTTACATTTGGTGAGGTGAGTAGTATGTAAGGATCCTTTGAGGCCGAATTTTGGCGGTGTAAGCGGTGCAAAGGCATATAAGAATTAAGGGATGATAATCCACTAATTTGATTTTAATAAATAATTTCTCTTGTTGTTGTACAATCGTGTTGTTGTACGATGTTTTTTATATTGCTTTTAATAATTGTAATAATAAATAATTAAGTTTGGTTCTCAAAATTATTAAAAATAATAATTCATTAAATAATCGTTTAATTAGTTTTTAATTTGATTTTCATAAATAATTTCCATTGTTGTTGTTTTTATTTTCAGTAATAATAATATCCCTTGTTTGAATTTTTATATTAATTTATAATTAATTGATTGGTTCTCAAAATTATTGAAAAATTATATAGACAACAAAAAATATATTAATTTTTAATTAATTTTGGTTCTCAAAACTATTGTAGAGATAATATAGACAATAATAATAGACAACAAAGACGTGGCGTATAGGTTATTTATTTTCCCTTGTTGTTTTAATTAGTTTTAATTGTCTTTTATCGAGTGGTTCTCATTAACTGGTGGTCCTTTTGTAATTTTATTTTTTAAAAACGACATTATTTAATATAATGTTTATTATATTTGTATTTTAATAGTATTTTTTTAATTTGTATATTTTGAGGGGTTCTCAAGCTCGGGTTAAGGGTCACTAGTCACTCGAAGTGTGTTGTTTTAATTGGTTTTTTCTAATATTTTGTAATTAATGGAAGTGTTGTATGATAATTTGTATCTCTATTGGGTGATTCTTATTGTGTAGGTTAAGGGTCAGTAGTTAAAAGGGTGTGTGTTTTTTCTTCTTTTTGTATTTTAATTTTTTTTTTTAAATTGTATATTTTGAGGGAGTCTCAAGCTCGGGTTAAGGGTCACTAGTTATTTGAAGTGTGTTGTTTTAATTGGTTTTTTCTAATATTTTGTAATTAATGGAAGTGTTGTATGATAATTTGTAGGAAAAAGGGTGGATGTTTTTTTCTTCTTTTGGATATACTATATTGTGTTGTATGATAATTTTATATTGATTGATTCTCAAAATTATTGTCAGGTTGTATACTTTCTAACACCTTTGACAAGTGACACCTAACCCAAGATAGAGAATCTGGAAATCACTTTAAAATAACGACCATCGTACTACAACCCCACCCCTGTGACTGATGACCACTCTTAACCTACACAACAAGAAACACTGTAGTATCACTAAATAAACGTAAATAACCTTATCGTTTTACAAAAAAATAAATATTTCAAAATAACTCCAACAGCAGTGAAAACCACTGTTGCGTAACACTAAATGAAAGTAAATAACCTTATCATTTTATAAATAAAATAAAAAAGGACCCCCACATATTGAGAATGGTTCTCCTTTATATAAACAGAGAAAAGGACCTTATTTAAGCTCAAAAGCAACCACCCCACAACAAGACACTAGAAAACCCTTAGTAAGCACAAAACAAGTACTAAAAAGTAAAAAAAACAATCGTCATAATGACTAATACAGCTGCCCGCGCGCCAGCGTGGAGTACCCTAAATTCTTCACGCGCCTTATCAAAACCTTGACCGCTGTGTGCACCTCGTAACCATCGTCCAACAAAGCCCGCCCCAATGACTTGTGAGCAGGCCTAACCTACACGAAGAGAAACACGTATCTATGTTGTATTAAGAAAATTGCAAGAATTGCGAACTACTTGTTAGAAAATACACAACCTGACAATAATTTTGAGAATCAATCAATATAAAATTAACATACAACACAATATAGTATATCCAAAAGAAGAAAAAAACATCCACCCTTTTTCCTACAAATTATCATACAACACTTCCATTAATTACAAAATATTAGAAAAAACCAATTAAAACAACACACTTCAAATAACTAGTGACGCTCAACCCGAGCTTGAGACCCCCTCAAAATATACAATTTTTTAAAAAATTACTATTAAAATATAAAAAGAAGAAAAAACACACACCCTTTTAACTACTGACCCTTAACCTACACAATAAGAATCACCCAATAGAGATACAAATTATCATACAACACTTCCATTAATTACAAAATATTAGAAAAAACCAATTAAAACAACACACTTCGAGTGACTAGTGACCCTTAACCCGAGCTTGAGAACCCCTCAAAATATACAAATTAAAAAAATAAAATTAAAATACAACTATAATAAACATTTTAAATAATGTCGTTTTTAAAAAAATAAAAATACAAAAGGACCCCCACTTAATAAGAACCACTCGATTAAAGACAATTAAAACTAATTAAAACAACAAGGGATAATAAATAATCTATACGCCACGTCTTTGTTGTCTATTATTATTGTCTATATTGTCTTTACAATAATTTTGAGAACCAAAATTAATTAAAAATTAATATATTTTTTGTTGTCTATATAATTTTACAATAATTTTGAGAACCAAGGGACAATACATTGACAATAGGTCATGGATTCGTCCGAGCTGGACGATGTAGGGAAGCAGGCCAGAGCCTTGAGTGTCATTGATGACGATGATCTCATTGATGATGTTAAATTTTTCTTTTATTATTAAATCGTTGAAAACATGCTCAAAGGAGAAGGACCATTTGAACTATATTATTGAATTTCGTGCAGTAAACATTGAAAGATATTTGCAATTTATATCGTCACTTCCAAGGCTTCCTAAGTTATGAAACTTGTACTTTATCAAAACGGTCAAGTTATGCATACTAATCATTACTTTATTTCGTGAGCTTGGTTTACTTAAAATTTTATTGCAATCATAATACTTATAAAAAATATAAAAAAACACATACATTTTCAAATGTAGACATTTTGTAGTTTACGTAAGGCAAGGGTCTTAGTTACGTAGCAAGGTTTCTTTCAGGCATCTCTCCGGGGGGGGGGGGAGTCCCCCGGGGAAAGTCAAATGCCCCCCGACCCCGAGCAAAATGGGTAAAAACAATAGAAAGATTATGTCTTTTTTAAAAATTAAAAACGACTAAATTGTCATTTTAAACAGTTTAAAAAGAATGCAATCTGGCGCCTTTAACCGATTACAATCAGTGGAATCTAGGAAATATCGCTAAGCTCGATATATTTTATGATCCGTATTTTTAAGGCAAATCTTATTAGAAGCGTACAATATTCGAGTATAAATATCGCAATATTTCGAAAATTTGACTGGCCCGATCATGAGCCGAATGGTGTTACCTCCCGTTCGCATTTATCTATAATTTTTTGTTTAATTATTTTTTGAAACTCGCAAGTTTAAAGACTAATAACACTATATTAAACTACAGTTGCTTCAATTTTAAGGTCTTTACTTTCAATAGAGTTCTCACTAAGTATCAAACGTGAACAATCTTTTTATATTTGCAAATTATATTTTATAATAAAAGCATGACTTTTACAGAATGGAATTATGTTAATTAAAAATTGAATGATGCTTTTAAAAATATAGTTATTATTAGCAACAGTGTTTCCAGGGCCGGATAATGCCATTTTAGTGCTCAAGGCACAAACCCACATGGGTGCCCCCTTCTGCCCGGGGCCCCTGATCTTTCACTGACCGTGACCGCTGGTATGTTCAATATTATTCAAAGAAGACAAATATGTTTGTAGTTTGTATTACTATCACTTATATAAAACCTACAATAAAGTATGTCGGTATTAAAATTAATAGTTAATAAATTTTGAAATAATTATAGATAAAAATACTTTATATTTTATTAGATGAAAAATTTTTACATTTTAAAGATTTTTTTCCTAGATTTACATCTAGCGAAGATTTTGAGTATATCGTCAAAGTTAATTTTGCGCAACACATCTGCCTCGATCATAAGCAGAGATGAGGAATCGAGCCTTTCTTGTTTCATTGATGATCTATTTGGATTTTTTGTACGTTTCAACTGAGAAAAAGAGCGCTCAGTTGAACAGTTAGTTACCATTAATTTTAAAAATATGCGCAAGGCGATTTCAACATTTGGAAAGGCACACTCGATGTTGTCTCTAACTATTACTTTGTATAATTCTCCATGATTGAACGTTTTGCTTTCCGATTTTGATGCAGGAAACTTGTGGCGAATATATGAATGAAACTGTTGTAGTTCAGTACATAAATTATTGTTCAGATCTTTAGGATAAGCATTTATTAGTTCTTCACAGCACTGAGATGTTTGTTATAGTGATGCATCGACCAAACAAGAAAATCGAACTGCTACATCATTCTACACCTGGTGATATTATTTTTGCAGCTTCTTCAAATCTTTCAAATTCATTCCTAGATTTATGCAAGTGATCTGCTAGTGAAGAATACAAATCAGCACACGTTTTCAAGTTCACATGCTCATTTTGTGTCTATTACTAAGGGGTTCCCGGTCGAATTAATTAATTAATGTTATTATTTTATTATTATTTATTGCAAATATAAAAATGGTTTAAAATTTTTATAAAACTTCCCAAAAATTTTAAAAATTCGAATACGACCGCATTATTTATTTACAAGACGAGTGAGTCCGCATGGTCCGCATTTTGCTCATTACCATTTACCAGAAGTTTTTTAAATTTTTTATGCGCTTAATTTTTAACTTATTTAAGCATTCAAGATTGTACCAAACTTGAATGTGAATTTTTATTATAATGTATTTCTTCATTTTCATAGCATTTGTTCAATTTTCAGTTGTTTCTGGACTTAAATTTATTTTTAAAAAAAACAAACTTTCTTAAGGAATTGTGGTGCCCCCAAACACTTGGTGCCCAAGGCACGTGCCTTGTTTGCCTAGAGTCTAGAGGTTAATCCAGCCCTGAGTGTTTCTTTCAGCTATCTCCACGGGAGGGCACTGCCCCCCCCCCCCAGCCCAATGTGTAAAACAATATAACAAATATATATATATATTTATTAAAAATGACAAAATTGTCATTTTAAACAGTTTTACAAAGCATAGTTACTGCTGCCTTAACCGATTACAATTAGTGGAATCTATAAAATATTGCTAGGCTCGATATATTTGATGATCCGTATATTTAAGGCTAATCAAGTTATAGTATTTGGTTATAAAAATCGCAATGACCGTTCAGTCTTACTTCCTGTTGTTCGCCTATATCGCTATTTTATTTATTTATTATTTTTTTTTTGCAACTGGCAAGTTAAAAGACTTTAATGACAATGTATTGAAATACATTTACTTACCGATAAAGGTTTAAGGTTTATAATAGTTAGTCACGTACTAAACATGTGCAATCTGTTTTGAAATTATAGCTCATCGTAAAAGCAAGATTAAAAATAAGGATAGGTGTTAATTATAAATTGTATGATTATGATAACACTAAGCTTCTTTTTCTAATTATAAAATTTAAAAGGCGCATACAAACAGTGCACGTTTTATCAATTATTTTTAAATCGAAAGCTTTTTTGTTTTCTTTTAATGTGCTAATTTTGTTACAAAGTTCCCTGAATAACTGATTTTTTTTTAAATACTAAGCTGATATTTATTTTATTAACTTCTCAACTGCTTTTCTATTTTTAATGTCAGAATAGCAAACAAAGTGCCCCATCCATTGGCATTGCACTCATTTTTATAATATTATTAATTTTATTTTAGATGAGAATCCAGTAGAAAGCTAACATTTTATTTTTTGTGACTAGCATTTTGATTATCATGCCAATTCCATTTCTTGGTACGTGTTTAAAAAAATTCTTATTGCTAATTCGTCAATTTAAAATAGATTCTTTGGATTTAGATTAAAATTTTTTTATATATGGCAAAGAGGAAATTTAAGAAAGTATAGTAGTTTGAAATTCCAAATAAAAATTTCAATCTACTGAATATTGGGAAATTTATACTTTATTTGCATACGAATTTCCCAAAGATAAAATCACATATTAGTAAATATAATGTCTTCTCTAAACAACTAGTTATGCCGTTCATAGGCAATTTATAAAAATGACAAGTTTTAAAAACTCATAAAAATGTATAGACCTTTCTAATAAACCTGTTTTTTTTTCTTTTTGACTGTGTTAAAATTAGGAAATATTTAATTTAGATAAGGTAGTCTAAGCATTAAGTAGGTTTGTTTTTTCCATTTGCGCACAACATATAAAATAATGTTTGCAGTGCTTTTTAGTGATAGAATCCTTTTTAATTGCAATTAGTTTTTTGAAAATTCATTTATTTATTGAGTAGCTATCTCTAATAATAATGTAAATAAAAAATTAAAGCCACATAACTATTTTTAGTTTGTAATTACATTTTTAATTATTATTTTTTTGCATAACACAAGCAGATCAAGCAATTTCCGTTTGCCAAACCTGTATGGAAAGATAATAATAAATAAAATATCCTCATCACATCTTTAAGCTCCTAAAATATTCGAGGCACCCTGCAGTCGAAGGGGCTGCTGTGCGCGCACGATACAGTTAAAGTTAAGTGACACCGACATTTTTTAACTAGGATCTCTTCCGTTGTTCTCCAATGAAGTGTAGGATATTACACTACTAATTTCAGAAATGTGATAAAATGCAATCTTGTATTTTGAATCAATCAAAACTTTTCTGGGGACTATAATGATTTAAGGGGGAGAATAATCTAGGGCAAAAACGTACCCTCAAGAGTGACACAACTAGAATGAATATAGTTTACGTCCCGCTGTTGCGAAATTTAAGATGTCTTTGGTCATTATTAGGGATAATTATGGCACTTTCCACTCAAATATTTGAAATGCAACCTCAAAATTGTCTGAAAGAAACAACAAATTCAAGTATGCGCCAAAATAATGCATCCCTGCAATTTGAGTTTGTACGACTGTCTTTAGCACAGTAAATTATGCACCCCTTTTCACACGCTGATCAATGGTACAGTATGAGGTTGGTTATAAGCTTGTGCTTAATGATTACCCTGGGTCACGCCACAAATGGAGTGAATTTAGTATAGGCCTATATATGGCACTGGGCTAAAAAATGCCTAAAAAACCCCTTAAAAAATGTTCTTCCGTTCAAAAGGTATAATAGTAACATCGAATTCAAGTATACTCAAAAATACACCTCTTGATTTTAAAATAATCAAAAATTTTCTGGGCACCCAGGAAAGTATGTCCTATCTGCCACCCCTTAGCTACGCCTCTGGCCACTGAAAGAAACACTGATACGTAGCGAAGGGAAGGTTTCTACTGGGGAAGGAGGGGGCATAAATTTGTGATTTTAAAAAATCAAGTAAATAGTAGGCCTCAATATATTCTCGGTCTTGACAACACTAAAATCGACACAGTTTTGAATTATCTACTCAAATTCTTAATAAAATGTTAGCTGTGACAGCATTATTTTGTTTTTCGGTGGTATTACCTGCAGCTCTTTCGCGAGCACTTTTTCTTTCAGGCAGCTCTTCGATTGTGTGTGTGGGGGGGGGGGGGGGAAGCAAAATGTGTACACCTATGTAACGAAAAAATATTTTTATTAATAGATATAAAAAATATTGTCATTTTTATAAACAGTTTTAAAGAGCATAGTAACTGGTGCTTTTAACCCATTTTTTTTTTTGATGGCATCCGTCCGTTACGAGGTGACGATGGTATGGAATTCGCAGGACGAAATCCACAAGGCCTGGGATTATTCTTTCTAGGATTATTAGCTGGTTCCCAACAGCAAATCACCTCTCTCCACGCCGCTGGATGGCCCCAAGGGAACATCATGTGGATGATACAGCTTGGCGTCGCAGGAGTTGTCGGAATGTTTCATTGTATCAATGTTATCCACCTTTCGGGACTCCATCTCCGGGTTTGAATTCAGAGTTGCCTTCTCTTAGATGAGTTGCCAACCAAGGTTAACGAGTCCCATCCACCCGGGGTGCTGGTGGTGTTTTTGCTTGACTGGGCTTTGGCGGGATTAAACTCCAGACCATCAGCTTGAGATTTGCTCAGTTTAGACCACTCGGCAACCCATTACAGTTATTGGAATCTATAAAATATCGCTACGCTCGATATCTTTGATGATCCGTATATTTAAGGCTAATCTTGTTAGATGCGTAGGCCTACAGCTTTTGTAGGCCTACAGCACTCGGTTATAAATATTGTACTGGCCGCTCCAATACTTGTTGTTCGCATATATCATTATTTTTATTGATTTATTTTTGGTTTGGAAATGTATACTTATTTTATATGATCTCTTTCAGATAAAATCACACATTAATAAATATATAATGTCTTAATGTAAACAACTCCTGACGTTTTGACATAAGAATGCCGTCATATACGATTTATTAAAATGACCAGTTTTCAAAGCCAATAAAAATGTACAGACCTTTGTGATTAACAGGTTTTTTTTCTTATTGACTCTGGTAAAAAAGAGAAATATTTAGAAAAGATAGTTATTTAAGTAAGTTGAATTGTTTTTTTCATTACTGTTCAACATGAAATATACTTTTTCAGCAGTTTTGTTTATGGGATGGAAATCTTTAAAAAAGAAAAATCATTTATTAATTAAGTAGCTAACCCCAAAATAATGTAATTGAAAATAAAAGCCATATTACTTTTTAGTAATATAAAAAAAAAATTTGCTAACACAAGCAGGTCAAGCAGAGCCATTGCTCAACTTTTCGAGGTCCCCTGCCTCTTTTCGGTTTTGTCCTTCCCTCCTTAAATTGACAGATACAAAAATTAAGAGACCACCCTCATCACATCTTTAAGCCTCTAAAATATCAGAGGCCCCTTGCAGTCAATGGGGTTGCTGGGCTCCCATGATGGTTCTAAGGCTAAGTGACACCCACATTTTTTAACCAGCGTCTCTTTCTTTGAT
The DNA here is from genome assembly GCA_964017045.1 of Omphiscola glabra. Taxonomy (NCBI): domain Eukaryota; kingdom Metazoa; phylum Mollusca; class Gastropoda; family Lymnaeidae; genus Omphiscola; species Omphiscola glabra. The sequence goes on along the minus strand of OZ024800.1, from coordinate 29,285,935 downwards.
ATTCAATTAATTGTAGAATTTTGAAAAACTAAATTCAGATATGTGCTAAAATGCCTACTTGTATTTTGATTTTATCAAAAATTTTCTGGGTACTAAAAAGATTTAAGGGGTCAGAATAAGCTACGGCAAAAGCGTACTATAAATGATGACACAAATGTAATGAATTTAGTTAATGTCCGGCTGCAGCGGAGTCAGAGATTTCCTTGATCGTTTTTATGGCTAATTTTAGCGCTTCCCATCCGAAAATTTGAAATGGCACCTTACAATTGTCTGAAAGAAACACCGAATTGAAGTATGCACACTGCATTTTCAATTTGCCTGACTGCTTCAAGCATTCTCAATTTCTGCACACACCCCTTGCCCTCATGCTGATCAATGTTACAGCATAAGGTTGAACATAAACTTGTAGAAAATGATTACCCCGGGGCAAGCCACAACGGAGAGAATCCAGTTTATGTATGGCACTTGGCGCCACAATGCCTCCCAGGACCCTTAAAAAATTCTTACCCTGTTCAAAAGGTCTAATAGAAATATTGAATTCATGTATACTCAAAAATGCCCCTCATGATTTTGAAATAATCAACAATTTTCTGTGAAGAAGACTCCCCAGGTCCCACCACTGATCAACATTCATCGGTGACCTCAATTTCAGCCCTGCTTCCCGATGAAAATAATTGCTAATTTTGATGCTAATAGATACACCACATAGAGGCGTAATTAGCATTAGTAGCTATATAGTATTAGTGCCACCATGAGCGGCTAAATATTTGTGCCTCTCTCACACTTTGATGATTCAAATTCTGCAGTTGTCCGAAAATGCCGCACCTCCATATAAAGAAAAGGAAACACCTGGGTGGACCACGCCATCCAACCCCTTTCTACGCCACTGTGTAACCCATTATTTCAAATCCAAGATGTTAGGCCTACTTAAGAACACATAAGATGCTAGGCTTACTTAAGAGCACATAAGATGCTAGGCTTACTTAAGAACACATAAGATGCTAGGCTTACTTAAGAACACATAAGATGCTAGGCTTACTTATGAACACATAAGATGCTAGGCTTCTATCGGTTCCAAAACAAAAAGGGGGTCATTTTCAAGGTTAGTCAAAATGTAAATTACATATCCCCAGTGGCGTAGCTAGAGGAGAGTGAAGTAGTCGACGGCCTTGGACGTCACTTTTGAGACATATAAGAAATTATATAAATGTTATAGACCCGGAAAGGGGGGGGGGTAACTTTGATATAAGGTATTGAGTTACATCACTTTCCATAATATTTGCCCCCCACCCCAAACAACACCCACACATTTACACGAAATTTAAGGTATTTCCAGAAGCTAGATTCCCCATGTTTAAAGGTTCAAATTATAAACTGACCACCCAGCTCAACCACTTGCTAATGTGCGGCACTTCTTCAGTTGCAGTAAATGCCTTCTCTTAATATAAAGGGGAAAAAAAGCCGCCCGAGGTGCATCGCTCCCCACCTCCGTACGCCACTGCACTCAAATTGATATCAAAATATAAATACTCGAACTCGCCCATATCAATTCTTTCTCTATAAAGAGCATAAAAAAACCGATCTCAAGGGCCAGTCTCGGTAGCACTTTTCACAGGAGTTCCGTTGACTAATGTTGTTATTGGTTTTTTATTTGTCTTCCGATGGGCTCTTTTTTTCCTGTAAACTTTTCGTTTTGCGCAATCCTTGCCTTGATGTTCGTTTCCACCGATGTGCTACCCTAGTCAGTGTCGTCTTAAGGCATGGGCACTCTAGGAAAACCCTTACGCTTCATGAATATTGAACAATTTTTGACAATTTAATGCTTTAAAAGTGCACTGGTTAGTAGGCCTACGTTTCACACAATTTTGTAAGCTAGTCACTAGTTTTTCAATTTTAAAATCAATTCCAATTTTTTTTAAAATCGTAAATTTAAACAAATAAGTGCCAATATTGGGGAATACTCTTATAAGATATAGTTAGATTTTCAGCAGAAAGTCGGAAGCTCCTCCATTGATCATCCAGCTCATTTAGTTGACATTCTGGTACAAGTGATGGGAAATGTGAGGCCAGTGGTACAATGGATGTTGGGGATTGGTTGACATCTCCTGATGAAAAACACAATCAAATTTTTGATTAAAAGTTTTTGTTAGCAAACTCAACTAATATATGTAGGCCTATATATCTATACTAATAATAATATATACTAAAAATAATATATGATATAAGACTGTATATGAATAAAATATACAATACAGACAAATAATTTTCTTAAAAGAAACAGACAAAAATTTTTACTAGGTCTCAGCACACACAGATAAAATAATCACCTGCTATCTTTGGATCCAGTATCTTAAGTTCTGATATAACCCCATCTTCATTGAAAGGAAATCTTTTTGTAATTTGGGATGCCAGCTCTGCCAAGACGTTCAGACAATCACCTTTGAATCTTTTGGTTGCATTATCATCTTGAAAAGGTTGAGAAATCAATTGAGCAGTTGCCCTACCACCAAAATAAATATCCTCTAAGTTTTTATAATTGGACTTGTTCTTTGGGTCAATATCAGATAATTTTGATTTAAGAATTTCCTCTTTGATGAAGAAGCTAAGTATATTTTTATATTCAAATGAAACATTCAAGTACAGTTGATGCAGTCTAAAATGTTCAGACTGGATTTCTATGTTAAGAGCATTCACTTTTTGCAGGATATAATGAAGGAAAAGTAGCATATGCTTAGTGCCACAGTTGATTAAGGTGTCATAAATTTTCTTTGCTCCGTCAATCTTATCAATTTTTGACTCACTTTGGAAGTAGAGAACTAGAGCGTCATACTGTTCTAAAATAGATGATATTACTTTTTCTCTTGATAACCATCTTGTTTGTGCAAGTTTTGGGATTTTTTGATTAGCTAATTTAATTACATCCTGAATATCTGTGAAATCTCTTTGTCGTTTACCACTCCTAGAAAAATAAGACGTTATATCTTTGAGGAAAGCTTCTAGATAAGATGGTAACACATTACAGGCATAACTCGCAAAAAGGGCAAATGAATGACATACACATCCCATTATGAAAACTGATGGAACATCATCCTTTAATAGCTTCTGGAAGCCACTCTTTTTACCCATCATGGAGGAACAGTTATCACTGCCAAAACCAATGATATTGTTAAGAGGAATATATTTTTCTTGTAGAGGAGATTTAACTATTTTAACTGCATTGTAAAGTCCTTGAGCTGTTCCATTTTCTACAGTAACAATGTCCAACAGAGAGTCAGCAACATCCTGTTTATCTGAATCAAAATATCTAACAATAACTGCCAAAATTTGAGTGACTGAAATGTCAGTGCTCTCATCTATTATTATAGAAAATTTATGTTTCTTGTATATTTCAATTATTTGCAATTTTTCATCAAAAGCAATCCCATCTTGAATAACATAAGCCCCTTTGGTTTTCTTCATTGCCAATTTTGAAGCTATTTGACTATCAGGGAATGCCCTTTTACAAACTTCAAGAAAATATTTTCACCATGAATAAAAGGTATGTTATGTTCAGAAAAATATCCAGCAATAAACAACACCTCACTCTTGGCTATTTGTTCATCTTCTGTGGGGAGTTTTATTTTAATAAACTGACTTATGTTATGTGTAGACTTTGCAATTTCAAAATTATTTTTATGTTTTACCGAGTGTTTATGTTTCATTAATGAGGGCCTATTTGGATTTTTCATTGTGAATTTGCAACATTTGCAAAAGCTAGCATCTGCATTGTCCTTGTCCTGCTGTAGGCAGTCCTTGAATTTGGGATCCTTAAGCCATTCTAAGTTAAAACTTTGATTATACCATTTAACTTTTTTTCTTTGATTTTTCCTGTTTTGGTGAATTTTTACCTCACAGGCTTGTTCACTCTTTTGCTTTTACCGGTTTTCGTATGGTTGCTAATATCTAATGGCCTAGGCCTAAGCCTAATGATTAAGTTTCTGAGCCTACCGTCCCCCCCCCCCCCCCCCACCAACCACATATTCAATAATATAATAGTCTATATTGATTTCCTTTGAGATTTTAATATTTATGATAAGTTTATTTATTGTTGAGACTGTCCTATGCATATGGTGTACACGGTCAATTTGATCAAAATTCAACACGTGGATGTAATTTGTTAATCTTCAACTTCAACGTAAACAAAGAGAAAATTGAATTTTTTAAATTAACTTTTTAACACTACACAACATAAACTTTAATTTCAGAAGATTTCTTATTTATCTATGGGTGGTTTTAAAAAGTCAAACCATTCGTTATGCAGAAAAGAATTAAAATAATTACGTTTTTCCTTGTTACATGTACTTTAAAAATTATTTTGCTTTATTTTCACTTTAATATTGTTTGCGTTTTTCGAAATATGTAAAAAAAAATGTCCAACTGTTAAGATTTCCCAAGGTTTTGCATGATTTTCAAAATTATTCCCCAGATCCCAATAGTGCCAGGGGCTGGTCAAGATTTCGGGGAGAATAGATTCACATTGTTGCCTACCATTATTATTTAGGAGCTAAATTATTTTATGTGTCAGAATTAAAAAAAAAAAAAAAAAGAACTTGAAAAAGTGGTTCTTTTAGCAGGCAAAATGAAGTGGTGTTTTTCTTTGATAACCAAATAATTATATGTATATCTATATAAAAAATTGTAAAACGAGATATGTTCTTCTGTGTTATTGTATATTATTGAATAAGCTACCTTGATAAGTTCAATCATAAGATTTTATATCCTTTCCTCAAACCCCCTACAAAAAATGACCTTTTGACGTGGTCATGACATCTGGCACACATTTATCACACTTATCTTATTTCAAAAGCAGTGCTATGAGGCTTTCTAAAAGTTTATTTTTTTTAAGCAGTCAAAATGTTCAATAAGATTTAATTCAATAGTTAAATATATAAACTTTTAATAAAAGTTAATTCTGTGAAAAAATTACTTTGGACTATATCAATTACACTCTCAAAAATTAATGCTTATGAGAAAACAGGTTTAAAGAAATTTCAAAGATTTTAAAGTTAAAATTTTAAAAAGGGTTAATAATAGTAAATGTAAAGGAAATACAGCGCTTCATTAATATTATTGCTTTAATATTTGTTGGCCATACATATTAAGGTCATTTTGTTTATTAATCATAACTGTCAGTTCCAGATTAAAAAATGATATTTTCTTTATTAATAAAAAAGAAAAAATATGCTATTTAATAAATATTTTACTTTCAACCTGTAAATGTCTGAGTCATTCCATCACACAGTGTGTTTTTGGTTTTAAATTTCAGCACATTAATTGATATTTTCAACCATAAAATGTGTTAACAAATGACACTGGCTCTTTACACGTGTACACTTTGTGTAATAGTCTAGGAATATTTTACGATATAAAGTAAAACTTTTTTTGTGACCAGATACCAATTACATTAAAATAACACTTTGGGACCCTGACTTCCCAACTCTTGAACCCTGTTTACATATTAAAAAAACATATGAAGACTGCTAAAACCATTCAATATCATTGAGAGAAAACAATTTTTTTTAGAGTTTCTGATGGCATAGATGATAGTAAATTTTTCCGTTGAAAGATGACTAATAATCATGGGGTTCATTTGTATCATTAAAAAAAAGCAGCAAGCAAAAAATATAGTTCCAATAATGAAAAACAAAAATCTGAATTGCATACAGTCATTATTCATGCAATGTGTAAAGTTAAAATTAAATACATTCAAAAAATTGACCATACAATACAAAGAAGCAAGATTATAGGTATATTATGTATAAAATAAATTTTCTTGTTAAAAAATGTTTTTTTTGTAGTATTAAAATAAATTATATTGATGAATATGGTAAAATATAATTCACAAATCAAGAATTTATTTCCAGTTAAAATTTAATGTGATTTTGGTAGTACTTCAAAATGAATAATGGCTTCAGAGTCTACAGAAATCACACTTTCCTGGAATGCTCAGATCGACGACACTCATTTTATCTTAAGTAATTAACTGGATATGAGCATCAATTATAAGTGCATTTCAAATAAACAGTTTCACTCTATTAACTATTATCTGTTCCATTTAAAAAAACAAAACAATAACTCAAGCTTTACTCAGTTTAATATTGTGAGTTGTGTTGATATCCTCTAGCTGATCAGAGTTGAAGCTGAAAATTAATACTTGCTCGCCCACTTTTGAGGGTGTCAGATTGACTGTAGCAATAAATGTGCTGTTTGAACCCACTTTCCTGTGGGGGAAAAAAGTAAATTTTATGTAAAAAAATAAAATAAAATAAATATGTTTAAGGACAATTATTTATATTTTAGGATTTTATCCTCAAAAATGAAGTTCATATTGTCAGGCTATAAAATAAAAAATTAGAAGGACACTAATGTTTACAAATGTACACTGATTACAGTAGAAAATCACAGTGATAATCTTAATATGTTTGGCTTAAGTGTTAATAGATTGCATTTGCTTTTTTAACTAGTAAAATCTCAATGTGTTGTAGACAACTATTTTATGCTTAAACTTTTAAATTACCCTTGAGGGAACTTAAGTGAGTGGACTGCACCATCCACCACTATGAAACTGTTTGTCAGTTCTCTGTTCAATGGGTTCATGAAGGAGACCTCAGCTTTTATCTCTCGACCAACAACTGCATCACTTGGGGCCTACGCAAAAAAATGTAAAAAATGTATGACCCCATACTAAAAAAATTAAAATAAGAAAAAAATTGATATATCTATTTTTAGCAGCTTTCTTTCACATATTGAAAAATATACAGATCTAGATTAAATCATTTATACTTACTTAGTCATCGTCCTTCCATATCTTTTAAATCTTCTTTTCACCAAATGCAACCCCCACAATATTTCCATGCAAAAATACTTAAATATTTGAAATATTCCCACCTTGACAGTAAGATGGGGTTTGCGGAGTCTAAAGTCATCCTTTTTGGTGTAGTGCTGGTCAGTTTCTTTCACTACTGCCCAAATGGTGACATCTAACATACAGCCATCTTTAAGTTTATCAACATAGTCCTCCTGTGTGGCCACAAGCTTCTGGGAGATTTCTGGTCCACAATAAAATAACGAGGATTTCTACAGTATTATGATGAATAAATGAAAAGCCCCCCTACAGGATGCAATTAACAGACATGCTCTTTTGTATAATTAAGCACTGTATTATGATGTTAAAGTAGGTGACTATTTTTTTTAACAATCATGCTACTGGAAAGTTTATAATCAGAGAATTTGTGAGACTCAAAACATTTGAGATTCTAATTTAAATCTTCAAGTGACATCTCTGTTTAAGTGTAGAGAACATTTATAACATTCCATGGGAGCCCCATTCTTCTGAAAGAGTTGCTTATGGCTTTAAAGGCCATAGTTTGGGGATCTTTCAACTAAAGAATCAACAGAATACAGTCAATGTTGAAGTGATCGATAGACTCAAGCTAAATTAACAATAGAGACTATTTTTTATCCTATTTAATTTACCTTCTCCTGGATTGATCACAGTTCCATTAAATACTTCTGACTTGACAGGATCTGCTGCAACACCTGTGTAGTACATCGTCTTCACTTCAATTCTACCACTGACCTCCCTCTTCTCAGTTCCCCTGTTCTTCATTCTGAGGGACAGCACAAAGTCCCCTCCCACAAATGTTGCATTCTCATCTTGATCTATGTTGAAGTCAATGTCCTGTATTGACAATGGATATGAATAATGATAGTAATGAAAATTGACATGGTTATCATCAAGACTTGTTTCTTCAAAGGATTTTTTTTCTAATACATTATTTTATATTTGAATTAAGAATTAATCCGTTTTGAAATTAATAAAATCTTATTGGAATGGATTAGGGCTCAGTGTCCATTACAGATGTAGAAAAGGGGATCATTATGACATATTATTCAAGCATTGACCACAAATAAAAAGAATTAATTATAAATAAATTACAAAAACATACATTTACTCTGTGCATGTAGATATCTTTTCTGTTGGACCCAACCTGGTTTGCCCTTAGGACAGCTGCTCTCTCATCGGCAGTTCCTGGTATGCAAGGACAGTTGATCAATACAGTACTCAGATAAATTTTAAAAATCAAATTTATAAATATTTAACTTTATGTAAATCCTTTTCATAAAATATGTTTCTACTTAGTTTCCTAGCAATCAATTGTAATTTAAATATTATAATAAATTTACAACACTATTTCAATAAGTTTATCCATTTTTATATCCCTTCCTGTAATATAAGAACACCTTAATAATTAAAAAAAATCATGTATTGTCTTGTATCCTTAATTAAATAAAATGTGATAAGATCTGGATAAAACTTTACGTTAAAAATGTGTACGTTTTTTTAGACATTTCACCCAGAAAAACAGTTTGTACATAGGGAAAAGAGACAAGCTTTCACATTTATTTGTATTTATTATTTACCTTCCTCTGGCTTGTAGTTGTTAGTTATGTCTTCTCTTTCATCTGAGTTAGGGGCCTTTGTACTGATATTTTTGCCTATTCTAAAAAAATTTAAAATATTTTATTGCGTTATCTTTTGCAAAATGTGCTGATAGTTACATTTACAGATGTTATTAATTTTCAAATATTATTTGGTATTTCTTCTTTGTCAAGTTGAGATTTAAGAAATTAAACAGGTAGTTACAGATTATGTCAATTTTTGTTGTTATGTATATAAATTAAGGTAAAATATGGCACCTCCTTTTAAATATATTTTAACTTTAATTAAATTTTATTATAAGCTTGAATGTTAATTATGAAAGAATTAAAGCTAAAAACAGAAGCTACTCAAGAAGATATTAATACATACGCATTCTTATCAAGATAAACACATTCTAGCTTGCCCTCAACGTTTGGTGCCCAGTACATACGATCTGCATTGACCTCAGCAAATACAAATGGACCATCAAATGGTAGGTTCACCTCTCCCTGTTTTATGGCTGCTACTGATACAGGTCCGCAGCAGTACACAGCTGTTAGAAACATGTATTACAGTATATAAAACATGCAAATGACTTTTAAGTTACTCGTCATTATAAATTTCTCCATTTTTTGTTGCTGCTAGATATTGTCTCATCGGCTCATAATTTTTCCACTTATAGATATATTTTGAATTATTCTACATTAATTATAATTGAATTGTAGTAGCACATATCTTAAATTGTGTATTTTCATTGCTCATATCCTTGACGTAGAAAATCTCAGAAAAGACAAATTTTAAAAACAAATTGAAAATAGTGTGTGTGAGGTGAAAACATTGATCTTGAACACTAAGTTTCATTGCAGTAAAAACGATTTTCTGTATTCATAGCAATCCACTTTTACTTATAACTGTAGGTTATGATTTTGTTCCCAGCCAAAAAATACGGAGATTACACACCATCGGAAGCCTCTTGTGGAGTGGCATCAATCGCCTGCCAGCCACCATAACCAGCTGGAAGATCGGGGCGAGCCATCCAAGCCTCGTTCCACACGTGGAAATTCCTGAGAATTATTTAGTAATATAAAACATAATATGATTATGATCATGGACCAGTCCAGGTTTTGAATTTATTTACATCAGAGCATGGATAAGGAAAATATTCTTTGCTAAAATAAAAACAACTACTAAAATAAAGAATTTATGTCAGTTTAAAAAACAAATTTCGTACAAAGTGTAAGTTTAAAAAAAAAAAAAAAGCATTAAAAAAATATTCAAGTTACCAGATAGAATCATAGTTCAAGGCATCCTCACTTTCTCCTTCACTATTAAAGTGTACATCGATGGTTATTGAGCCATCAGTGTCATGGGCTGATGAAAAGTTGGTGACACTTCTAGCTGGGATTCCAAGTGTTCGACAAACTGAAAGGTTTAAATACAGTAGATCTATACAAAAGGATTTTTGTGTACACTAATTAAAAATATCATAAGTAGTTTTCAGCTAAGCAGGACTTCAGGCTTGAAATTTAAAAAATGCACTTTGTATTTTTAAGATGGAATAAATATTTTAAAATTAAATAGTATGAAAAGCTTTTTACTTCAATTATTGTTATTATTATTATTATTGGTCTTAAATAGCATGGTACCCAAGCCTAGGGCTGGGCTACCTGCGCTGTTCATAAAAATATTAGCAAGAGAGACATAATCGTTACATTAAAATAAAATAAATTTATGTAATAAAGAACAGCTGTAAATCAACAAAGCGAAAATCAAATGTATATTCACCCCACCCACCCCAGAACTTTTACATGTCAAGCCATGGATGGCAGCCAGTAGCATCGTTTATCTGTCAGAGGGGGGAAATCAGCCGGGGTAGTAGAATTTAAAGAGATGTGTTTTGAGCGCAGTATTGAAGGCCTGGGTGGTTGGTATATTGCGGATATGTAATGGCAGAGACTTCCATTGTTTGGGGATGCAGAAAGAGAAAGATCGTTCACCATATGTTTTAATACGCGTCTTAGCAACGGACAGAATACGCATATCTGCGAAGCTGTCGAAGGGGTGAATAAACAGAAAGAAGTTTGGTTAGATAGGAAGGGCAGGAATCCCAGAAAAAGTTGTGACAGAGAACAGACAGCTTGTAATCAATGCGTGACTTTTATAGGGAGCCAATGTAATGAGTGGAGTGACGTGATCAGGTGTTTTTTTTTGTGCCTCTAGAACTAGCCTAGCAGCTGAGTTTTGAACATTTTGTTGTTATTCTATGAAGTTTTTTGGTGAACCTGACAGAAGAGAAATGCAATAGTCAAGACGAGAGAGAACAAAAGCATAGACTAGGGTTTTTGTTGCGCTAACTGTGAGGTAGTGGCGGATGGAGCTGATCTGACGGATAACGGTGTATAATAATAATAATAATAATAATAATAAAGTTCATTTGAAAAATCACGCTTCATCCCCAAAGGCTCGAAGCGCGGTACAAAAACTAAGTTAGGAGATAATAACAAGCTGGAAAAGATTGTAGACATCATCATTCCAGCAGGTGTTTGCGAAATAGATGAGTTTTTAAATTTGTTTTGAAGGACTCCAGCGTCTGGCTGTTTTTGAGAGCGTCAGGAAGGGTGTTCCAAATGGTTGGGCCAGCAAATGCGAACGTGCGCTTTCCGTAAGTTTCAAGGCGAACACGCGGTATCGAGAGTTTGCCACTATCGGATGAGCGGAGTTGCCTAGTGGGTACATAAGGCGTCATGAGCGCTTGGAGATAGGACGGCGCCAGGTCATGCAAGCAGCGGTAGCACAGAGTTGCGATTTTGTACTCTATACGAGCGCGGACCGGCAGCCAATGCAACTCTATCAGAAGAGTTTTAGCATGGTCGAATTTGCGTTTACGAAGAACAATTCGAGCCGCATTATTCTGTGCCTTTTGAATTTTATCAAGGAGCGTAGCTGGAAGACCCACCATGAGAGCATTGCAGTAGTCCATGCGTGATAGCACGAATGCAGACATCAGCCTCTTTGATGCACCCAACGTTAAGAAGGGTCTGATATGACAAATTCTGCGCAGCTCTAGAAAAATCGCCTTGCAAATCATGTTAATGTGATTTTCCATAGTTAGTGTTCTGTCTAAGTAGACACCCAGGTTTCGCACTGTTTGAGCAAACTCAATCTGCACGCCTGAGAGAGTAAAGGATGGTGTATCTTTTAAAGATTTTAATTTTTGAGCGGTAGCAATGGGGATCACCTCAGTCTTTTCATCATTCAATTTGAGCTTGTTTATTGTCATCCAGTGCTTAACTGACTCCACTGTCTTCTGTGTCATATTAAGAAGCTGAGGAAGCTGAGAGGGGATCACGGATTTCTGAAGTTGGGTATCATCCGCGAACATGTGATATACCATGTCAAACTGCTTGATCACTGCACCCAGGGGCTGAACGTACATAGTGAAAAGCACCGGGCCTAAGACCGAGCCTTGGGGTACTCCGAATTCAATAATGGATTTCTTGGAGGTCAAGCCGTTTGTGATAACTGATTGGACCCGATTTGTCAGATATGAGCGGAACCATCTCAGGACGGTATCGGTGAAACCGAACGTATATTGCAGAACGACTAATGTGAGAGATATGATTATCGAGAGATTAAATATATATAAAATTGGAACCACCAGCAGTCATCCTGTGCAATTTATGCAAAAATAACATTTTTTGCTTTCCCACATATTTTCAGAACTCATTTACATGGGGAAATTCTTACTGGTAGTTGTCAAGCCAGAGAAGACCCAGCACTGCCCAAATTTCACTGGACGTTTAGTCTTCCAGAACTCTTCTAAAATAGCAGCTGACCCTGTCCAGGACAAAGGGGAGCGTCCACCCTTGTAATCACCTGACCAGTTTCCAGTTAGGACTCCCCCATCATCAGAGGAATTAACCTGATGAGAAAATGTATAGATACATAGCAAATCTTACACAAAGTTGTGTATGTATTTCATTTTATATAAGTAGTATTTTTTTTATACATTACTTATTATTTAATTTGGCATTGTAAAAGTCACAGCCACCTTTAATAGAAATTGCAATCATTGTATATAAAGGGAAAACATATCAATTAATTAAGTAGTGATTCAGGAAGTAACATCATTATAACACCATAATTGTAAAACTGATGTACATGTATTTGTAAATCCTGAAATAGTGACAGAAATGAATATCATTAACTTGCAAATTTTAATGTAAGTAAAATGTTGGTTTTGAAAGTCTTACCAATGCTGATAATCTCCTTACAACAGGGATCGGGTTTCCTCTCACAGCCCAGTTGAGTCCGGCCGCTTCCAATAGGTAGAGAGCTGTGTCAAGAATACATGTCTCAAACTGCCAAATACATACACACATGTATTAAATAAAGTATATATGAGAACATTATTTCTTATACTGACTTTGGATTTTGTCAATATGCATTCTGTAGGTGAACAATTATTCACAACCAAATTTATTATAATTCATTTTTTTGTAAAAATGGGAGTTGAGTTCAGATGTCAGAGATAATTTCTAGTTCTTAGTTTCCAGACTACTACTTATAGGAAACATCTAGAATTATCATTTCGTCTTTAATAGCCAGGATGTAAGTTTATCAACTAGACTGCAAATGATCAATATCAGCCTATTGACTACTTCCGCTCAATGGCCTGCTAACTGGCATGGTGAAAGCACCCTTAATAAATACAAATCAACATTCGTTTAGCATTTAGTGGTTAATATTATATATACTGAAATTGGAAGGTACATAATCTATTTATAATTTATTTCAACATTTGCAAATAAAACTTAGATATAAATTAAATGTGAAAAACTTTTAATGTTACTCTACTTATAAGTGGAATCAGTCTTTGAAAATGATTTAGCGTGATATCATTAAGAGGGCTGAAATCTGGCACTGTGTGCTATTTCATTGTTTGGCTTCATCAAGAGTATGTCTCCTGAAAATAAGGAATAAAATGTACCTGGCCAAAGTTCCAGGGTTTTCCTGTGATGCTGTTCTTGTTGCCAGAATAGATTCGCCCTTGCTCATTCAGTACGTACTCTTTGAGGAGGTTGGGATCCCCAAGATACACAGTGTCGTCTGTTGTAAAATATTTTATATAAGATAAAACAATGAATGCAGAAAAAGATAGGGGATGAAGTAAAGGCCGGATTTCTCATAAGGTCAACCTAGGCCGCAGGAGTAAGAAGGCATGTTTGCCGCAGAAATAACAAACACATATTAACCATTTTTCAGCATTATTTTGAAAAGGCCATATAAAATGCAGTTTTTTAAATATTTAATCCATATTCAATGAAAAAATTTGAGCGGTATATTTACTTTGCCCATCTCTACAGATTGCTCTGTCTTGGTTCATTAACGGACTAAAAGAACAAACTCAGCATAAACCATGTCGTGTTAGAGGAACATTTCAGATGTGCTCTTACAATTGTGATTCCTAGTGATTAGTTTGGCAGCGGTTTACCTTAATGTCGTCCCCATTACAGGGACCTTATAATTTTATATGTAGTGAAGATTTGAATTAAACTCTAATGGGGTTCAGCGATTCTAAAGATTGTATTTAAGTGCCCATTACACATTCATTTGGAATTATAAGTCAACTTTTGGAGCGTGGAAGGGTGGGAGCGAAGAATTGTGAGCTTGGGCCTAGGGCGTCTTAGGGAGTAGAAATGTGTGAATATGGCCCTGGATGAAGTTTTATACAAATTAAAAGCGGCAGCGCTTTCATCGGTCTTCATAGAACCAGCTATTGCTAAGCGGAGTTAAGTATTTTCCCCCTCATCTATTAGTGATTTGTTTTTACTCCATCTCAAGATTTTTTTCATGAAATGAAGAAAAATTATCTGGGTCATCACTCGAGAATAATCCATAACAGTTAGTAATGATTTCTGCTTGTTTCATTTTAAAAAATGTACCAATTTTTATTAAATTTAATCCACTCGAATCCACTGACATTTAAACTTCAAAAAAATTATTAAAAAAAAAAAAATTGTGGGTTTACAGTTAAGCGTAGTTCACATAAATTTCTAATTCATTTTTAAATTCTTTTTTTTTTTATGTATCACTCACCTTTGCACCATGGGTTGAAGAGTATGTAAATTGGGTCCTTGTGCTGGTATCTGTAGATGTTAATTTTAGTGTCGACCTTCTTGACCACATCTAGCTTCAGGTTCCATTTGCCAACAAGACAAGTGGCAGGGGTGAACAAGGTGATGGTTACTGTATTGCCCTGGAACAAGTGGAAACATGATCATAATTAATGATCCATTGTTGATACGTTTCATAAAAATGTTTGGAAGAGTATCCAATTGGATTAGAACGTAAATTTCGCTTTCCGGCCACTTACTCATATAATTGTGTTAATACGAATCTAAACAAATGGACTGTTCATTTTACAACCCATTATTTACAATAATTTTGGAACGTGTAATGTGCTAAAGATTGCAGCATTTTGTCATTAGGGATGTAACTTAAGTGTTAAAATCAGGCATGATTTGCTCCCTTTTTTTTTCTATATCGGGCAAAAGCTTATTATAAAATAATTATTCACTCTAACTCAAACCAGTTTCTCACAGTTGGACAATTTAAATATTTTATTATTATTTTAAAAAAATATTTCTTTTAAATTAATTTTTTTGTGTACGTAAAAAGTGGCCCCGGGGGGGGGGGGGGGGAAGAGACCAGTGGCGTACTAAGGGCAGGGAATGCACATATCCTGGAAACAATAAAGACGTGTGAGCAGAAACCCTTTCTAGGGTACACCATATGCATACAACGCTTGAATCACAACATTATAGATCAAGATTTGTCAAATTTTTTAATATTCTGCAGCCCCTACTGCAAAGTACCCGTTATAAACTAACAAGACATTTTAAAAAAGGAAATTCTAATTTATCTTCTTGATAACAAAGAGAACACTAGAATTTAGAACACTAACTAGTAAATTACTAGCATAGGTTGAGAAACTCTACTCGAGATACACCCTAATTAGAAACAGGAAGCGATAGATGAACTCTATAATAAAATATATTTTTGAAATTACATCTCTAAAGGGCATTGATAAACGCGAAATCATTTTGACAAAGTTGTCATTGAGGCGTAGGGGAAGGTAAATGTTGAAATCAAATGCTGCCCAATTCAATGCACTGTTTTTTGGTTTTTTTTTGGAGGGAAATTAAATAACACCTAAAAACAAAGTTTGTCGTATAAATCCTTTATATGCATTTTTTAAAATTTTATTTTATATTAATATTCTAACGTCACACCAGCTTTTACACCACATATTTATTTCATCAATTATTTCAGACAAACAAAAGAAAATATTACGCAATTCAACACACGTGCATTATATTTTTTGAAAGAATCTAAATAGCGTAGTTATCGGTAATTTTATTTCATGAAATCAGTGGGAACATATTTCCTTCTTCTTCCCCTTGAAAAACAGAACAAAAAACTGATTTTTGAAAGGGGTAGGGGGCTGAAAATTTGATAGAATATGTTGTCATCGGCAACGAGTTCTATGTGCCAAGTTTCATCTCGATAGGTATACGGGAAGTTTGTCAATTAACAGTCCGAATACTTTGCCATAAACAAGCAAAAGCGATAATAATATAAAGGATAAAAAAAGGACTAAGATATTCTTGAACTCCAGATATCCACTGTTTGCGAAAATTCAGTAGTCTTTTTAAAAAAAAAAACAAAAACTTAAATCTCCCTTACCTTCTTAGAGTCGATCTTTGCGCCCCATTCTCGTGGCTTGTCTTCGTCTGACAAAATAAAATCCACACTTGTCCCTTTGCTGACCAGCGGCTGGTCACCTGTTCGGAATGATTACAAATGATTTAACATTGTATGAGAATGCAGGCAGGACCGTGGCGAGGAAAAGCTGTCCCCCGGATGAAACCTGAAAATGGCGCCCCCTTTCCATGACATCAATGAATAATATATGATATAGTTATAGTCATCATATTTAATATGATAATATGTAGGATAAGTTACTATTTTGGAGCCTCATAAGCTGGCAAGAGGCGGCCACCCCCTTCACCCCTATTTCACACGGCATAGTAATGACAGTACAACATTTTGATAAGCTATAATTAACACATTCGTACAAAAAAAAATCGCCCTGATCCTTAAAGTAAAAGCCCCAAAATGATGAGGCTGATCTATAATTATTGACATACCAGCCTCAAACACGATTCTGAGATCATCCGTCGTCTCGTTGTATTCCTTGGAAAATTCCACCTCGACCGCGAAGGGCTGGCCCCGTCTTACAACCAGCTTGGGAGTGGTCAAACTCTTGCAGATGCCGTAGTCTTTGGTGTGATGCTCTTTGGTGTTGGTGGGTATATTAAGGTTCACGCCCACGACTGTCAGGACGGTTTTTGGATCGGGTTCTGAAATAATCGGAAAGTACGTTTGATAGAAGCAAAGACGTCATTTGGGTAGGGCAGGGTGGGGCATTCCCCCCCCCTTGAATTTGCAGGTTTTATTTAAATGGCTATGCACTCTGGCTTACTCCAGTAATAAACAACTTAACAAGCCGACCAAGTTTTGATTTTGCCCCACACCCTCCTGAAAAAACCTGAAATGACGCCCCTGGAAAGAAGGTATAAAAAAAAACAACTGTTGGCGTTATAAAGTTCATGAAACTATCCAAAACATGTGCATTTCCCTTTCATTGCATCATATCTGTGATGCAGTTCTCCTCCCCTACACATCCGCAATATACCAATCATCACAGCCATCAAAACTGCACTCAAAACACATCTCTTTAAACTCTACTATCCTGACTGATTCCCCCCTCTGACCGATAGACGATACTACTGGGTGCAGTCCATGGCTTGACATTTAAAAAGTTATGGAATGGTTGGGCGAATACACATTTGTTTTGTTTTATTTAATTAATGTATGTTAATTTTTAAGTTCACGCTTATGGTTGTTAAATTGTATGTACAGCGTGGTGAACCCAGCCCCAGGTTGGGGTACTACGCTATAAAAAAGTCTTATAATAATAATAATAATGTAGATTTAGATCGGTTCAAAAATGCTTTGCCGATACCGTACAGTTTTACATGATCATAATGTAAGAATGACTCGAAATAATAGATTCATAGTTTCTCTATAAACCATTTGGACTCACTGGTGACAGCGAAATGCGAATGAAGGTTGGATCAAATTAGTCAAAATGCTTTTTAATTGTGTACAAATTGATATTACACGCAATGCCTTAATGTTGGAATAATGACTCCATGTTGGAATACTGACTCAATGTTGGACTACTGGCTCAGTGTTGGAATACTGACTCAACATTGAAATACTGACTGAATGTTGGGGAATACTGACTCATTGTTGGGGAATACTGACTAAATATTGGAACAATGACTCAATTTTAGGGACGTTAAGTTTGCTGACAGTGAAAGGTCAGGTGCTAATAACTTGTACATTAGGTGATGACCATTCTAATGAGATGTCACCACTCAGCTGGACTCAGCTTGAAATGTGTTATGAAAACTTATGACCAAAACATAAATAATTCTCTAAATAACCAGGGAAGGTCCGGTTCATCCTTGTTTTCATTTCTTTTTACACAAATCTGAGTCTAAAATTATTTAATAAATCACATAAGTTTCCCAAACTGCTAATAGTTTTTTGAAAAAATTGTTAATATGATATATGAAATTTTATACATTTATGGAAGTTTCTCGTGACCTGGTTGGAGATTAATTTCAACATTTTATCATAGTACCACTAATGTGTACTTTCAAAAAGTCTGTCTCCCCACTCAGGGGATTTTAAA
Organism: Omphiscola glabra; assembly: GCA_964017045.1. Lineage (NCBI taxonomy): Eukaryota > Metazoa > Mollusca > Gastropoda > Lymnaeidae > Omphiscola > Omphiscola glabra. The sequence continues at coordinate 29,267,645 of OZ024800.1, read as the reverse complement.
ATCGACTATGCCAAAATCGTACATAGTATGCCAAGATCGTAAGGTCTGGTGTTAAAATATTATTCCATTGGGCGAGGTGATAAAAGACAAATATTCGGGAATTCCCGCTTTTGTTTTAGTTCAGGGGTCCCTTGAATTTTGAATCAGTGGACCAGTTCAGGGCTACCACACCTTGGGAAATTTCCCAAGATCTTGGGAATTCACGACCCCCCCCCCCCCCCTTTTGGGATCTGGGGAATAATTTTGAAAATCAGGCAAAACCTTGGGAAATATTAACAGGGGGAAGATTTTTTACATACTTTGAAAAAACGCAAACAACATATGTGATAAAAATTAAAGTGAAAATAAAACAAAATAGTTTTTAAATTAACAAGGAAAAAATGTATTGTTTTAACTCTTTTCTGGTTTAAATTTTTTAAATCATTCATAAATAAATAAGAAATCTTCTGAAATTAAAGTTAATATTGTGGAGTAATAAAAAGTTAATAATTAAAGAAATTCAATTTTCTCTTCTTTTTTTTTTTTTACATTGAATACCAAAAATTACATTTAGGTGTTGAAAGTTTATCAAATTGTCTTTGTACACCACATGCACAGAGCAGTCTCAACAATAAATAAACTGATAATAAATCTTGAAATCTCAAAGGAAATCAATATAGACTATTAATATTATAGAATTTTTGAGGGGGGGGGGGCAGTAGGCTTAGAAACTTTATCATTAGGCTATTACTAATAGTACTAGACATTAGTAACCATACGAAAAACAGTACAAGCCAAAGAGGGAACGATAGCGTTCAATCAAGAATCGATAGTAAAATTTGATGAGTTTCAGTTACTTCTACAATGTGTTCAAACTATGATACGATGCATTTGTAAAAAAAAAATCCAGCCTAATTTTCATAAGATATTAAAATTATACCGGTACATTGTAGGATTATAACTGAAAAGTTCATTTAAACAGTATTTTGTTTGAAAAAAAAATTATTATAATTATAATGCAAATTTACAATTTAAAAAGTACTTATTGTCTTCATATAATATCAATCCATTTTAACTACAATTATTATTATTTAATTCTGCTTTATTGCTTTGCAAACCCATTACTAATCTACAGACTAACAATAATAAAAAAAACATGTTTTGATGATGAACCTTTTGCCCTTGTAATAGTTGTAAAGAGATTTCTGTGTTGATTAGCCCTGTGAGCTTTGTTTCAAAGTGACTTCTATTACACATGTAGATGATATTTTTACCAGAAAATTTGGAGGTAATATTTAATTTAGTAGCCTAACTCCAGTGGGGTATTGATAATTTGTATTATAAATTAATAATTTTTTTTTCAAAATCAAATTTTTTTTGGTGATAAAGATTTTTAAAAAAATGTCTTTTAAATAAATTTCAGTCAATTACTGTACCCCGAGTTTCAGGGGAATTAATTCAAGCTATTATTGCATTAATTACTATATAGAAAACCCCTGTTAAAGAAAACTCTTAGATATTTATAGGATCTTGGGAAATCTTGGGAAATTTTTTGACAAAATCTTGGGAAATTTTAAAATAGTGATTGGCAGCCCTGGACCAGTTTACTGTCCAGCTGACACTTTTTGAAGCCGGACTATAGCTTTAAATAAATATGAATCAATTCATAAGCGCACTGCCATTATCTTAATTGTCTTGAGGGGAAAAAATATCAATACAATTTTTGATCAATATCTAGTTATTAAAATTACAATGAGAAGCAGGGGTCTGCTTTTTGCTTAATAGATTGTCAACGCCAGGCACCATATTAGTTACTGTTACCGGAATACACAAAGTGTGAACTCCTGGTGGGCAGTAGTTTGAGGAGTTCGGTTTTATTTCATATTAATGTCTCATTAGTAGGAATGAGGTCAACCCATCCTTGTAGACATTGTAGACAACATCATAGACTTCAGCAGGGGGGGGGGGGCTGGACAGATAGGGTTATAGGTGTGGAGGGGTTTCTTTCCCCACCCGAGCAACAATGACCTTTGTTACGGCGACATGGGTCACTAATGTTAATGAAACAGCTTGAACGTATTCTAAGTTTTAACCTTTTTTTGTCTGTAAGGGTGGGTGTAAAGTTAAATGTCCCATGTGTGCATAAATACATGTTCCACGTCAATTTTGTCAATATGTTTTGAGCCGGTCCTGGATTAAACTATCTCCCACGCACCGGGTCTATCCCCACTCCTCTGAGTGGTGGAAGCCAACCCCAACGCCACCGTATACTTTGGACTTGGTTAATTCTGTGTGTGGGACATGTCACTCATGGATTGGGTTTTTAATTCGGGAGTTTACTATGCATATTAGTAATACACAATTTTACATAGTTAAAAATTGTTGGAATATTGTTGACTATTCAATTATCTTATTGATAACCAACAATTACAATTTCGTTAATAGCTCAATAATTCTTGACATTTTTCAGCAAATCTAATTATCAAAGCTAGGGATTATTCAAGAAATGAATATAAATTGGCCATACTATAATTTTATTTTATTGTAAATAGTTTTTAAAAGTTTAATTAGTCAGACAATTAATATTTAATTTTTTTCCCTTTTTACAAAAATATTTTCTTACCCAAAGAAATATCATAAAAATTATAGATTATTCGTTTTTTTTCTTTCTTTCCCATATTAATTTTGTTACATGAAGAAATTTAAAAGCAGGCACGGGGCGGGTGGGAGTGGGGGGTTGTGATTTTACTACACCCTCCGAACTTAGATTGGTCCTAACACAGAGGATCCCAAACTTTTTTACGGTCATGGCACGCTCGCTGCATCCAGGTTTTCCTGAGGTTACCTATGTAAAATTTTCAACAACTGCACTGCGAACTATCGTTTTTAATTACTTGGTTTTCATTTCGCGGTGCCCCTGTATGGAAGCCGCTGACCTTCCACACCCCCCCCCCCCCAATGCCGGGCCCATGGCGCTCAGTTTGGGAACTTCTGAATAAAGCAATACAATATATTTGAATTTTTAAACATACATTGTCTCAGAAATAATAGGATATTAGTTAATTATATATCCACAAATGTCCCCTCAGATATATACATCTGTACCTACATCTGCAAGATTTTTCCTAGATGTACCCATTATGTACCAAGGTCTCCAAGATGTACCAAGGTCTCCAATATGTACTCCTTTTGTACCAAGGTCTCCAAGATGTACCCCTTATGTACCAAGGTCTCCAATATTCATCTCTTATGTACCAACGTCTCCAAGATGTACCCCTTATGTACCAAAGTCTCCAAGATGTACCTCCTTATGTACCAAGGTCTCCAAGATGTACCCCAATAAACAGTCTAGTAAAAAAGAACAATTCAAAGAGCTCAAACCTATAATTATGACGACATTAGGAGGGAGATCTCTCCTTTCTGCAGGCTGTACACGGCGGCCATCACCGTGGATCTGGTCTCTGGCGGTCTCATGATTGTCGTGTCCCTTTTTCGCGCAGTAAGACACCACTGCCCCCATGATGACGTAAGACTATATTTGATGGGGTCTATTTCTTAAAACTTAACTCACTTCCTTTCACTCCGTTTTGGATTCTTCAAATTAGACAATGAAAGTTCGATATACGTCTTCTTGTCCAATTTCCCGCTGCAGACGTTTTCAAAAGCTCCCTTTTATTTCCTCATATCGTTAAAGAATTTTTAAAGTCCAGATCCTCACAAATAAAATATATCGCAACGAAGGTGAATTGTAAAATCCCAAGTGTTGCTTCATTAGAAATATGGTGAAGTGGTTCCTTGCTATTGACACAACACGCACACACTACATTATAAACACACTTTTAAAAAAGTATTATACTTTTCCTACTCACAGTTACATTAATTTTTCTTTGTACGTTTAAAGAAAGACAGAAGAAAGAAAAAAAAAAGGCCAAAAAAAAACAAAAAAAAAAATCCTAGCAGCAACAGAAATATCTCGCAGTGCTTTACGCTGTGACCTAATTTGCGTTCTTTTGAGATTACCCAGAAGACCAACAGAGCAATGAAGCGAGATATAGCATTGGGTTATGGAATAAGGTAGGTAACAACATATTACATGTGTGTAAAAACAACACACCATCGCCCACAATAATTATGATAAGGATGTAAGATAACTATGCCTTGTGGCTTTTTTCCGATGTGAACCAGAACGTTATAGAAATTGTTATGTGATGACGTAGTCGTAATCAAAACATGAAAAGAGGGGAGGAATTATTAGTATACTTCACTTCTAAATTTAAAAATAAATAAATAATTAAAAGACCAGTCATATCATTCTGCTAAAAGTCATTATCATGTGTTAATTACTAGTTCACCTAGGAGAGCGAGTGATTAAATGTTACCTTTTATAATTGAAATATCCCTTAGAGGCTATTATTCTTTAAATAATTTAAGAGTAATAACTGATTGCGATTTTACAACACTTAAATTTTGGGGGCCAGCACCAGTAGGATTAGCGCCTCAGGGGTGGGCGAAGATTTTTTCCGACCCTTTCCACGAGACAACTCTTCATTTGGGCGGAAATGTCTCCCCTCCATATAGAGAGAAAAAAAGTCCTGCCCCTCTCCGTACCCCCCCCCCCTTCCTACGCCGCTGGTCAGCACATTGAAATAAGAATTAATTGCGCCAATATTGAACTCATTTAAAATCATCCCGTCCCGTTGTGTTGCCTCTCTTCTACTTCCCGTGCTGTCATGTCAAATAGTTTCCGGCTGCCGCATGCCTCATTGATAAATAGGAGCCCTACTGTTATTAAGAGACGTTAAACTCAACCATATAATAATATATTCGTCTATCATTTGGCGCCAAATCATGTACATCAAACGTCACATCCATTTAGTATTGGCATGACCGGAAACTTGTTTGAATTGAAAATAATTAAGTTACTTTGAAATTTGAAAGTGAAGCATGTCTGGACAGACTTTTCGCCATTTGTTTTAAAATCAGTGTCGCGCATAAAGATGGTGTACTTAGGCCTGGATGCTGGAGTTAGGTACGTAATTTTTCGGGAAATATAAATTGGACAATTTCGCGGAATATAGGCTATACATTTTAATAAAAAAATTAATTAAAAATATAAACAAACTAAGAAAAAAATAAAATGATAATCGAGTCTTAAATTAAGGATATAATATAAACTCTACGTGATCTCTGTATCAGTAATGGCCCTGAATAAAAATTTCTTGTATACGATCCTTTCATTGCATGTTTAATAATCAGCAGTCAAATAATTCTGTTTGATTAAGATAATTAAGATCAAATTGTTTGAAATTGATCTCTAATATCACCGAAGATCATGATCATTAAAATAGTTATGAAACGAGATCCTTAAACTAATTCATGACATTTTTAAAAAAGATCTTGATCTCCGAAATCGTGACTCAAAAAGGAAATTGATGCAATACGTCCAAGATTATCTTTAAACACAATTTTTCAATATGTTATGACTTTCTCAATATGTTATGACTGTCTCAATATGTTATGACTGTCTCAATATGTTATGACTGTTTCAATATTTTATGTATATGATAAATGCAATCTGATGTTTAACACATGTCACAACGTGATCTACCTACTAGAAATACAATTTGATATGTAAAACATATTGTCCCATCCTGATCAGCATACGAGAAATTCAACATCGTAACAACGTGATCAGCAGAAACAGAATTTGATCCTATACATTTTATGGTTGGTCCCATGTTATCATTGATTACTTTCTAACCAATCAACTTAAAGAAGCGTAATTTCACACGGGCAGACTTGAGTCAAGAAGATAGGAAGCTTGTAGATTTCAAGAGCCTCCCTGTACGTCTCATAGACTTAGGCAGGTCCTCGTAAACCGTCAAGTATACCTCAATGAACAAAAAAGCTCTACAGGAACACTTGCGACCAAACGCGAGTTAAAACACCTAATACCTTACATACCATTGAAAGCTCATAACGTTAGGCGTACACAACACAGCTGTCATTGATACATGCAAGCATGTAAGCTGACTTTTAAAAAAAGCCGTGGAATGCTGAGGTAAGGACCCTATCTAAACAGTGGGATAATTGGCTCATGATGATGCATGGTGTTCTGTCTCATCATTATATTGTTGGTGTACTTTTATGATAACACAGTGGCGGATCCACCCACAAATTGTGATGGACCAAATACAATCGGGGGGGGGGGGGTGTTTGAGTAGCCAATAAACAAAATTTAAAAAAGCGCACCCCCTATTCCCCCAACCCTACAAAAATGATTTTAAAAAAAATTTAAAATAAAAAATTACAAAAACTCTCTTAGATTACTCACCCCCCCCCTTTCTATGACGGGGCTGTTTTGGCTTATCGAAACACACACATTGCCATTCAACATATGTTAATTGAATCAGTGTTATTGTTAATAACATGCATTTGAACACTTTTGATGATACCAGTCTTAAGAGCTCTATAAAAGTGATAAACGATCTTTGTCAAGCTGAACCGCGAATTTGGTAACAGTAATGAGTCAACAAGGGCAAAGCAACAACAAAAACGTTTACTATTAATTTTTATAAATTAACCATCAAAACTTCTGTATTGAATTAATTAAGATAATTGAAAAACCCTTAATACATAATAAAGAGCAATGGGGAGTGTGGCTGAAAATTTGACAAAACATGCATACAAGTAACGCACTTTATAATGATCTCAATTTGTGCCCCCCCCCCCCCCCCCACATAACCCAAGATTTGCAACAACACTTTTTGTCACACCCCTGAACTATATCCACCCGCTATTACACCGCAGATTTATTTCACGAAATATTTCACCAAAAAAAAAAAATAGCGTGAAATAGAATCCCATTTAGAGCAGTTTTAGGTGAATTTTAATTCGTGAAATCAGTGTCATCATATTTCCCCCATCTTACCATTGAAAAAACAGGAAAAACTGATGTTTCGGGGGTCGGATTTAGGGGTAGGGCTGACAATTTGAAAGAATGTGTTGTCATCGGCAACGAGACTATGTGCCAAGTTTAAGCTCGATAAGTTGGGGTAGAGTGGTTCAATTAGCCGTCCGAAGATTTTGCCCTAACAAAACAAAAGCGAAGTTAATATAAAGGATTTAAAAAATTAAGGAATTATTTCAACATACTGCTGTATTGTTAAACATATTGTAATTAACATGGCCTTATGCAGACATTTTGATTTTCATATTCGAAATTTCACTTCCAGTTTTACATAATTATTATTATTTACTAGCTACAGCCGACCAAACAATGGTGGCCGCAATGCGTTAACCTCCCATCTGCTAAAGTTACTTGACACAGCATGCATTCAAGTAACGCGCTTTATATTATTTCCCATTTGTGCTACCCCACCCCCACGGTATCACCGCCCCTGAACTATGTTAATATTCTAATATCCCACCCCCTTTTAGACCGCATTTTTATAACACCTACTATTTCCGTAAAACAAATGAAAATTTTACGCACAAAACGCACTTGCGTTATTTTTAAGAATTTGCGCTGTTATCGAGATTTTTATTTAGTGCAATCAACGCCAACTGGTAGCGTTAGTGAAATTGTTACATCTCTTATATATATTACGCTTAAAGTATGACTCGTGGACTGCTTCCTAATGGACTGCTTCCTAATCAGCGACTTTGGTATTGAGAGCATATTACAAATAATTCTATATCTTTCAAAGAAAGTATGGTTCCATAATGAGTTCAATAGCGCGTCAAATATAATTCCCGATAATTACGCTACATGATTTTTTTTTTTTTATAACCCAACTGCGTTTGGCGCGTAATCGTCTCAATTTAAGTGTACAAAATTTTCGGTTTAAAATTGGTTGGGACATCAGAATATTTAATATAGTTCATGGGCGTGAAATAAAGAGTGTGCAGTGACGTATCATGCGGGAAGCGGTGTAAAAAAAGTTCGATTCTTAAATGTGCGTTACTTGAGTTCACGCATTGCTGCCGCCAAAGTTTGGCGGGCTATATGTAGTGGATAATTATTTCTTTTGATTATGAAAGCTAAAAAACTTAAATTTGAAATGACACCCCCAGTGTTTCTTCCAGGCATCTCCCCGGGAAAAATGTGTACAACAATAAAACGAAAATGTATTTTTTTTTACAAAACTACTTCTAAATTGTCTTCTTTTTTTAAATGTAAAAAATATTATTAATTGGCGCCTTTAATCGATTACAACCTTACATTCAAATTTGATAATTAAAAAACTTTCCACAGCCTAAATTTTAATGTACGCGCCTAAAATATGAGAGGCCCCCTGCAGTCGCGGGGATTGCAATGTCTCAAACTAATTTTTTAACTAGCATCTCTCCCATTGCTCTCCAATTAAGTGTAGAAAGATGAAAACTAATTAGATATGTGCTAAATCCATTCTTGCACTTTAAATTTATCAACAATTTTCTTGGGACTATACAAATCTAAGGTGGTAAGCTGGGGCAAAAAGTATAACCTCTTGGAAGTCTATGGCATCAACTTGAAATCAATTTAGTTACAGTTGGGCTGGGGCGATCTAGAGATGTAGCTGGTCTTTATTATGGTTTATTCTAGTGCTTCACACCAGAAGCTAGAAATGACCCCTCCCAAATCTTCTGAAAGAAAAAACACATTCAAGTATCCTGTCCCCACGTTTGCTTGAGAGTTTTTGTCACCCTCAATTCCTGCTCCCTTTGCCCTCATGACATTCAAAATGACAGAACGGGGTTGAATCTAGGCTTGTGCCAAATGATTGTCATGGGGCGCGCCACATCCGGAGTGAGTTCAATTTTTTATGTATGGTAATAATGCGTCCCCCGGATGCTTGAAAAATTCCATCTCAAGATCAAATAGTCTAAAAGAAACACTGATTTCAGGTTACTTTAAAATTCGCTTCTTAATTTTGAAATAATCAAAAATTTTCTGAAGAGGTGATACCCAGACCCCCTCCCTCTATCCTGCTCAAGTGTAACCGACGCCCTCGATTTCTGACCTACTTCCCGATAAAATTGACAATATAGCAGACATCTCTTCCCCTCAAGAGCCCTCAATGTTTGCCCTACTTCCCGATAAAATTGACAATATAGCAGACCTCTCTTCTCCTGAAGAGACCTCAATGTTTGCCCTACTTCCGAATAAATTTGACAATATAGCAGACCTCTCTTCCCCTCAAGAGCCTTCAAAGTTTGCCCTAATTTCCGATAAAAATGATCACCAATTTTGGTGCTGAGAGATGCACTGCCTAGATGCACAGCTAGTATTAGTGCCGAGAGATGCGCTGCCTAGTGGCGTAGTTAGTATTAGTGCCGAGAGATGCACTGCCTAGTGGCGTAGCTAGTATTAGTGCCGAGAGATGCACTGCCTAGTGGCGTAGCTGGTATTAGTGGTGCCATCGGTGGGCCAAGATTTTTGTCTCTCCCCCCCCCCCCCATTTTCACGATAAAATATCTGCAGTTGTCCGAAAATGCCATACGTACATATAAAGAAAAAAAGAGACACCTGTGTTGACAACAACATCCGCAGCCATTTTTACGCCAGTGGCTGGGGCAAAGCTAGAGTGTTTGACACCAGGGGACAATATTAATTTGTAAACCCAACTCCCTGCTGTATCTCTGATACTCATTATCTTTATCAATTTAATACTATCAAAGCCCATATTTGCCCCTTCCCCATCGCTAGTCTGGCCCCTGGCGACATCTGCCCATCCTGTCTCCCCCTGAATACGCCTCTGGGGACTGACACTGCCCCCATGAAAGTCTGAAATACACCCCCCCCCCAGCGCGGAGGAAAATGTCTGAAATACCCCCCCCCCTGTTTAATCCCAGCAAACTACTAACTTGTGCTACAAAGTTGAGTTACGAAGCTTTAAATGTTAATACAAACCAATAGGTACATGCGCACATTGTCCTTGGGATGTTAGTAGAAAGAAATAATATGTAATTTAAATATGAAATGACCTAATCTGTTAACTATTGTGGTTCAGAAAATGGGGATTGAATTCTTACAGACACCTAACAGGACTGACAAAAAGGTATGGATTTTTTCCATTTTTTTTCTCAAAAGAAGTTCAACAACTACTCGGATATTAGGATGATAAAAATTGCACAAATATATTGTATTGCAGATGATAGTTGTTCTAACACGAACGCCTTAAAGCAAAACCTGAGTAGGTATGTAACCTTATAAAATACGATATGGAACAGAGAGCAGTTGTTTGTGGATCATTGGATTATATATTTTCCAACTCATATAACAGATGTTTGTGGACCATTAGAACTGCTGCTTGTAGACCACAAGAACAGACGTTCGAAGACCATTAGAACAGTTGTTTGTGGACTATTAGAATAGATGTCTGTGGAGCATTAGAACAGCTGTTTGTGAACAATTAGAATAGCTGTTTGTGAACCATTAGAACAGATGTTTGTGAACTATTAGAACAGCTATTTGTGGACCATTGGCAGTTGTTTGTGGAACGAGGAATTGCAGTTTGTGGTCCATTAGGTTGTGGGCCATTAGAACTGCTTTTTGTGAAATATTTGAAAAGCTATTTGTGGATCTTTGGGACAGTTGTTTGTGGAACAATGACATTGTTTGGAGACATAAGAACTGCTGTTTGTGGAGCATAGAAGAGCTGTTTTCGGAAGCGGTCCGCGGCCCATACTTTAAATTGCTAGGCGCCGGTTTATCACCGTTAATTTAGAAGGAAAAATTCCGATTTACATCATCAGAGCAATATTGATGGAGTTGTACATTGATATTAGACTGATTGCTCAATCCTCCCACAAGAAAATTTTTATAAAAGGATCGAAAAAACCTATGACTAGGCATACACAAAATTCGTGTTGGTGGAAGAAAAACAAACGTCTCATGTGGAAGAAAAAAAAAGTCCCTTAGGAAAATAGAGGAAAATGACTAAATTGGTGGCAAAGTTTATGAAGCCACGCCTTATATAGATAGTACTAATTGTTGACTTCTTAAGGAACTATGACGTAGGTTAAAAGGGGACGGGCATCAGGGTTGATAACCAGGTTACGGTCGGATAATCCCTATTTATATTAACTATAGGATTATGTGCTTATATGATAGGGGCAGATTTAACCTTATTCAAATACGATATAAGGAATAGTAGACATTCGGGGCCAAGCTTCATCTCTCAGTCTCCTATTTCTGGTCCCAGTCGCCTATATCATGTCCCAGCCTCCTATTTCAGGTCCCAGTTACTTTCTCAGGTCCCTGCCTCCTATCTCAGGTACCCGCACTTATATCTTAGGTCCCGGCCTCCTATCTTAGGTCCCAGTTACCCTGTCAGGTCCCAGCCTCCTATCTTAGGTGTCAGCCTCCATATCTCACGTCCTATCCTTATATCTCAGTACCCAGCCTCCTATCTCAGGTCCCACCCTCTTATCTTAGGTCCCAGCCTTCTATCTCAGGTCCCATCCTCCTATCCCAGGTCCCAGCCTCCTATCTCATGTCCAATCTTCCTATCTCAGGCCCATTCTCCTAACATCGGCCCCAGCCTTCTATCTCAGATCCCATCCTAATATCTCACGTCCCATGCTCCGTTCTCAGGTCCCATCCTCCTATCTCAATTCCCAGCCCCCTATCTTATGTCCCAGCCCCCAATCTTATGTCCCAGCTCTCTATCTTATCTCCCAGCCTCATATATCAAGTCACATCCTCCTGTCCCAGGTCCCATCCTCTTATCTCAGGTGCCATCCTCCTATTTCAGACCCAATCCTACTATCTCAGGTCCCAGCCTCATATCTCAGGTCCCAGCTTCCTATCTTAAGTCCCAGTCCCCTTTCTCAGGTCCCAGTCTTCTTTCTCAGGTCCTAGCCTCCTATCTCGGGTCCCAGCCTCTCATCGCAGGTCTCAGCCTCCTATATTAGGTCCCAGCCTCCTATCTCAGGTCCCAGCTTCCTATCTCTGGTCCAAGCCTCACATCTCAGGTCCCAGCTACTCACTCAGGGAAAGGGGCCGTTTTAAGTGACTCTTAAGATTCATGTGAAAACTTTCAAATCGATCGCTTATATTTCAATATATGTTTGTGGGGATGCGGTGCCGAGAAACCCGGGTTCGTATTTTCCCTCTCATTCCAACAAAACAGTAAGTCCTGCCTTAGGATGAGCCTGTGGATAACTAAAGATTAATAACTGAGTTCGGATGTGATCGACAACCCAACTAAACCCACCAGCCCTTGCCATATTGCTCTTTAATCCCCGGTATAACTGAATTAACAGGTCACGCTGGCCTTGTTGTGCAAACACAACACGTTCCAATCTTACACTAACAAAACACCCTCTATGCATAGTAGAGTTAACAACGGGTCATAGAGACACTTCAACCCCTACACCCCCACCCAAAAAAAAATAATAAAAAAATAAAACAACAACTGCAAACACAAACACATGCTCAAAGTTGTCGTACAATGAAGTCGTACCGATATAGAATGTTTCAAAAGCTAACACGCTGGCTTCTCCCTTTTCACTCGCCCAGGTAGTTTTCTTTTTTATAAAGAAAAAAATTACTTCCTAGATTTTTGAACCCAAAAAAACGACTAGACAGTTCAATTTACTCAGCCTTCTTCATACACACATACACTCATACACACACACTTAAAACAAATACGACAAATCGCTACCTGAAACCCAAGTTTGCGCTATGCTTAACTCACTGGTTCTCAATACTTTGATACGTGGGGGGAGGTTTCCAGTTTTTAAAAAAAGTCCTTTTTATCTTTGTACTGTACATATAGATTACTGACTCCAAAATGTGGAGTCACGGCACACTGGGTAATCCCGATGGTGTGGAATGCGATGCAAGATAACGAGATGCGCACTAATGATTCGTTTAGAAGGGAGGACTTCTGTGTAGATGTTAGAAAAATGTGTAAACTTATCCCCCCGAAGAGATGGAAATGTTCAATTTTTAAAAAATGCACCAGGGTTAAAGTTAGTGCAGTTTTTTTTACACAAGTTCAAAGTATTTTGAGAAAATACCCAGTGGGTCCAAGTGTTGCACAAAATAAAGTGTTAACTTCTCATTTTCTATAATATTCAACGATATCTTCTGCCTTATGTCATAGTGAGAGTGTATTGCCTTCGTCAACCATTTTTGTCAAGAGGCAGTTGCTGGATCCCGGAATAGAGATGACGTTGTACAAAAACCCGTTGACAGAGATGATACTGGCGTTAATTTATTTATAACAACAGTTTGCAGTATACCGAAAATAGCAACACCTTCCTGTACCATGCTACGGAAAATACTCACAGGCCCAAACATGCCCGAAGTGAATTAACCAAGCTATGTGTGGTGTGCAACCTCAGAATACAGATGTGGAAAAAACAATAGCATTTTAAAAAATCCTTTCTAAAAAAAATCATCTTATTTACCGGAGTGCGTGAAGCTCGCTGATTGACAACCTTTTCTTTTCACACAGTAATATAAATTATTTTTTTTTTTGGGGGGTGGGGGCATGGTGTCGAAGATGAAACAGAACGCACAAGAAGCAAATATATATTTAAGAAAAGAGATACATGTATGTATGTGTGTTTAACATGCCAGTTAAAGTTTTGCTGGATTAGAAAGCAACCATAAAGCGAATTTTTTTATAAGACAGACAGACAGACAGACAGACAGACAGACAGACAGACAGACAGACAGACAGACAGACAGACAGACAGACAGACAGACAGACAGACAGACAGACAGACAGACAGACAGACAGACAGACAGACAGACAGACAGACAGACAGACAGACAGACAGACAGACAGACAGACAGACAGACAGACAGACAGACAGACAGACAGACAGACAGACAGACAGACAGACAGACAGACAGACAGACAGACAGACAGACAGACAGACAGACAGACAGACAGACAGACAGACAGACAGACAGACAGACAGACAGACAGACAGACAGACAGACAGACAGACAGACAGACAGACAGACAGACAGACAGACAGATAGATAGATAGATAGATAGATAGATAGATAGATAGATAGATAGATAGATAGATAGATAGATAGATAGATAGATAGATAGATAGATAGATAGATAGATAGATAGATGATAGGTAGATTTAAAAAAAATAGATTGTGATCAGACCATGTCATAAGTTCCAGAAGTTTTAAAAAAACAATCACGGTTCGAATTAATGGTTCTATCTGAACTGGAGGACTTACACAAAGAAATTTAAAATCAAACAGCACATTCCACAAATCATGAAAATCACAACGAAGGTCCGAGGCTCACAAGAAAACAACACAACTTTGCAAAAGCAACAATAAAACACATTACTTTTCTGTTTTAACTTTGCGCACGGCAGACTACTGGACAATTTGACACAGTGGTTAGCTCCCTTGAACATGGGTCTATTTATTCGTGAAATTTATTTTGAGCTTATAGGAGAGGGATTCTCATCATGCCAGGCTAGACAACTATTATTTAGCGATACTTGTTTTTGTTTTGTTGTTTAAACAAAAAGAAAACACAAATTAAGTAACCAGCCAATGTCAAAAGTCTCAGCAGTTTTAACATTAATCCTACTTCAGTGTTATTTCAATAGTTCGAATTGATTCTTCAACCTTTAGCTGGGATTAGCGCTTTTAATAAGTAAAAAGAGCATTTCAGAGGATATAAAAGTACAAGCTCTTATCTCCCGTGACATTTAATGACTTTTTATATTTTTTGTAGTATATCCTTTTTAAAAAAAACGCGCTTTCTGATTTAAAATACAAGCCAGGTAGCCTGGTTTGAGAACTATGCAAACCCAAGCCCTACTACCACGTGGCACAGTCACAACATTCCAACCAAAGCCACGTGACACTATCTCTAATATTGAAAAGTTACAATTTATCAATTACACCTCTACTTTTGAAAAGTTTCATTTTAACTGAATAATTTTCGAAAAACATGAGACTGGTTCCCAATCTACAATTCTTATTCTCATCTCCAAATATTTTGACCATATCATACGAAAAACGCAATAAGCTAAGTGCTCACCAAATACATTTTTAAAAAAAAAACTGCTTAGAATGGATAGTTTAGGTGATAATTCTTACTTTTTTCCATGGTCCCATTCGGAAAAAAATTGAAACATTAAAAAAAAAGAAGCGTCAGAGCTGAAGCGCCTGAAAACATCCATAAAACCAACGTAATATCTAGGAAGAAGCTTCAAATAAAACCAACGTAATATCTAGGAAGAAGCTTCAAATAAAACCAACGTAATATCTAGGAAGAAGCTTCAAATAAAACCAACGTAATATCTAGGAAGAAGCTTCAAATAAAACCAACGTAATATCTAGGAAGAAGCTTCAAATAAAACCAATGTAATATCTAGGAAGAAGCTTCAAATAAAACCAACGTAATATCTAGGAAGAAGCTTCAAATAAAACCAACGTAATATCTAGGAAGAAGCTTCAAATAAAACCAACGTAATATCTAGGAAGAAGCTTCAAATAAAACCAACGTAATATCTAGGAAGAAGCTTCAAATAAAACCAACGTAATATCTAGGAAGAAGCTTCAAATAAAACCAACGTAATATCTAGGAAGAAGCTTCAAATAAAACCAACGTAATATCTAGGAAGAAGCTTCAAATAAAACCAATGTAATATCTAGGAATTTAGAAGAAGCTTCAAATAAAACCAATGTAATATCTAGGAATTTAGAAGAAGCTTCAAATAAAACCAACGTAACGTCTAGGAATTTAGAAGAAGTTTCAAATATAAAAATATTCCCCAGGAATAAAACAAGATATTCCCAAATTTATCCAAAAATATCTAGAAATATTAAAAATGTCCAAGGGTTGGGCAAGGATACAAAAAAATATTAAGATAACAAAATATCCAGGATTGAAATAAAATATCTAGGAAATAAAAAAAGTATCCATTTATCCTAAAATCTCCTTGGATCAAAATAAGATATCGATCTATCCAACAAAATATCCCGGAATCTAACAAAATTTTTAGAAAGTTTTTATTTGTATTTAAATATGTTATAAATATATTTCATCACAGATACTTAAGATCGGCCCTTTCAGGACGAAATCTTTCTCTTAATGCGAGGTCTGAAAGATATAAAAATTCGTTTGTTCCCCAATCTGTACGAATTTACAAGCGCGCTCCCCCAGAGGTCACTGATTGGATGTTTTTTACGTTAGAGAAATAATGTAATTTAGATCTCTTGTGTGTAGATTATTTTAGTTGGATAATGTTGACTTTATTAAATTATGTGCTTATTTATGTGCTAAAAATGTATTAGTACCATGAAATTTTTAAAAAATCCATTTATTTGGATCACTAAAAGAATCTTATCTATCAGTCACTTCGAGACAACTCTATTTACTAATACCGATACACGTTTTTTGTTTTTTGTTAATCATTGATATTAAACTACTTAACGTTAATCCAGTTTTTGTTGTGTGGACCAGCAACGTAATGCACACGGGCGGATGCCGGTCCACGTACTACCAATTTGGGAAGCACTGATCACAAGCAGTGGCGAAGCCAAAGTGGAGGGGGAGAGGGGTGCCAGATTAATTAGGGGGGCCAAAATGGGCGTTGGTATTTTATTGATTAAAGGAGATTATTAATAAGTTCAATATTGTTCCACGAGGATATATAGTGGTATCTAAAGCTTATGGAAATGCTACTTTGATGACAGTGGTCGAGGGCAGTGGGGTGGAGGGTTTTGGATTGGGGGTGGGGTGGGCTATTGATGGTAAAGTGGTGACTTTCTCGGAATACACAGATGTATCACTTAAGAATATGGCGCCCTGTGTAAGCATAAGCTGCCCCCTCTTACCATGGTGAATAGTTTTGAAACATGGTTTCACTGATGCTTTTAAGAAATGTTAACATTTCTCAGCAATAAAACTCTTTACAAAAAAATTTTGGAGTCGGTTAACATTGTTTTTTGTCCGGAGTCCTAAAACTATGCGCGCGCTTCATACACTTAACCTATTATACTGAGCGGCAATGTTCCCTTTAAGCTGCGCGGCTGCGCGACCGCGCGGCTACCTCACAGATGCCGCGCAGCAGTTTTGAGCATCCGCGCAGCAAATTTTTATAAAAATACATTCGAACAGATACGCTGCAAAGTAAAACTTTGCACACAACTTTACGATTTCGCACACGAACCAACAAACCTTAGATGGAACATTGCTGAGCGGTAGACATGCACTTTATGCATAGAGTTTTTTTATATAGGAGAACAAGGTCAAATGGGATGAGGCAGTGGGTCTAAAACACTTTGCAAAGGACAACATTTTGGGGCGGCATGACATGAAAAAAAAGTGTGGGGGGGGGGGGGGGTTAGTGGCAAAAATAGTTCATTTAAAATTGTACCAACATTTCACATAACAGTTTTACAGTAAGATTCAAATATTATTTTTTAAAAATGTAAATACTATGAATAAATGGCTTTGAAGCTGATTGAACCCCCCCCCCCCCCCCTCCAAGATGTTGGTGTCTATAAGGTTTAACACTTTAACTACTTATCCCTTTGAGAACCTTTAAATTAAACTCGCCAGTTATTCCCCCCCCCCCTTTTTTTTCGTACCCCCACCCAAAATGAGTTTAGACTACGGTTAATAAATGTAACAGTAACAGAGTAGGTGGAGGGGGAGTAGTGGGCGGGTTTTGGCCAAGTTGATGTCACAGGAATGATGGGGAAATTTGTTGGGGGGGGGGGGACAAATGGAGCCAGCATACACTGGGGAAAGGGGGGGGGGTAGAGATAGTGAGAAAAATAATTGAGGAATTAGAGCCGTTGCGTAGGAAGGGGGTGCGGAGGGGCCCAGGGGCACTTTTTTCTTCTTTAGATTGAGGGGCCGTATTTTTGGCCGATTGGAGAGGGTTTATTTTCGTAGAATGGGAGGGCAAAAGCTTTATAAACCCTGGGCTACACGAACCCTAACTATGCCCCTGAATTTTAATGTGAATTAGATTTAGTAAGTCATTGGGTGAAAACGGACGACCATAAGGGAAGGCATGTTAAAAACTGAAACGAGATTTATCAGACGTGCGGGTAAAATAAATAATAAGAGCGAGTCAAAATATTTTTTCAAGAAGACCAGCGTTTAAACATCTTGACATCTTTTTTATATACACACCGCCTCGAAACCATTCCACGTTCGTTAAAACTGTGTGAAGTTTGTTTTGAATGATGTTAGGACAAACGCGTGGGCCTACATTAGGGCTATTAAGCAGAGCGGATCGGTATTTCGGGAACAAGTGGGACAAGTGGGACAGGGTCGGTAGGCTGGAATCAAATTATTTGTGTTCAGAGTCAATGGGGTAAATGACGTAAAAATAGGATCACAAAAAGGGGTGAAGGGGGAGGGATCGATTAGATTATCTCATTTATTAGCATATTTAAATATGTCATTACCATTTCCGTTGAAACGTTTCATTGTAGTAGATGACATCTTCATCATATTAGTTTGAAGAAAAAGCGTATCTTGAAGTATACCCAAAACAACCATCATGCATTTCATTTTCTGTGTTTGTTTTTCCCAACACATAATTTTCTCTACAGTTTAATTATAAGCGCATTGATTGGTTGAGGAAACGTAGCTCAAGGGTTAAGCCTTTTTATGATTGGCCTATTGGCGTTTCTAGGGTAAGTGTCGCCCGGGGCTGGTTGTTATTGTTTGAACCTCCCTTCCAGGAAAATAAAACTGCAATTAGCCGAAAAAGCCACCCCACAATGTAAGGAAAGTAACACATGGGGAGGACCACCGCCCCCGCACCACCTGTCCACGCCACTCTTCCTTAGCCACTGGTCATCTTGGTCGGATCAAATAAGACGTGGTTTTAATAATAAAGTTCATTGTTGATTGACTTATGATCTTGCTACTGCTAAAGACATTAAAACCATAGTTCATCGAAAGACAGTTCATCGACGCACAGTTCATTAACGCCACTTCATCGACAGACCACCAACAACATCGACATGTACACTTCATCGGCAGACACTTCTCGGCGTAGAAACAATAAAGATTACTTGATTAGCATCTCTTTGTATAATCAACCAATTTTATTTTGAAATCGTAACAGAATAATTATAGAATTAAATAAAATTATTGGAAATGTCATTATTTTATGAATTTTCTCCGTCGACTTGATGAGCAAACCAACGAGAACGCCAATCAAGGTATTTGAGCCATATATCTACTGACAACGTAAATAATTTGATCAGTGGCGTTGCTATATTTCATTCGTCCAAAGAAGACTAATAGCCCATCAAGTTATCGAGTGATTACCAATTATTGAATATTCTGCTTGTGTCATTCTTTAATGTAATTATTTGTTTTTGCTAAGTCCTTCAATTGTACCTTCAAATTAATTGCTCATATCAATAGAAACGCTTGTGGTCGACCCCTGCTTCCACGAACAGAATGATCAATCCATGTATCTTAGAAGAAAACCACCAATTGCTCAAGAATATCCTCATTAGATTTATTTAAAGAAAAACTTTATTTGAGACTTTTAATATTTTATTTAAGAGTGGTTTCAGAGCTATAGCTGACTTTAGTTAATTTAAAAAAGAAACGGGTCTTATTTTATTGGTAAAGAAATGGAGTAAATCTCTCAATGAACTCATTCTTCCAGAGATGTAGTTGCTATAAATATTTGTTGTATAGACCTCAACATTTTTTTACTAAGCCATCAAAATATTATTTTATTGTAATGTATACTGAAAATCAATAAGTGCAACCAGATAAATATTCTAGAAAACTCAAAATTTCTGACAATGCCCCATTCTCAAAAACTCCCATAATACTGCTTTTTAAATATTGTTTTCTAGAATTCTAGGATCAGTTTACTCGTTACAACCAGTGGCGTAGCTAAGGTTAGAGCCACCCCGGGAGGCTGAAGATTTTTGACGCCTCACTAAAAACCTATTTTTTTAGGTAGGATATATGCACATATATACATTAAGTAAATTTAATTTATACTTATTTAAATGTTTTGTTGTTATACTGATGAAGGCATGTGCCGTAAGGTCTACTTGAGTATTATGTAAAATTATTATTAAAGCTTAGCATATATTTTTATATTGACACAAATTGATTGTGTCTAATTAATCTATTTTAAAGCTTTATCGTAGTCCAACACTTTTCTAAAAACAAAACTCTGCCGTTGGCCGAAAATTTCGCCCCGCTATATAAAGTAAAAAGTGTTACGATGGCCGGGCCGCACCGGGGTGAACCGCCCCCTCCTCCCCACCCTTCCTACGCACGTGGTAACAAGTATGCTAATTCGTAGTACCGGGTATTTGAATACATTCAACACTATCCATTGTTTGGGTTTGAAATAAGGGTGACATTCCCGACCTGTAAAAGGTATGAGCTTGGTTACTTCAAGCACAAGAGAGGGTCTCAAAGTTCAGCACAGGTTGTATTGGTGAATAAAATGAAATCTTCAGGGTTGTCACATTTGTATTTTGGAGGTAGGACTTTTAGGCGGATCTGAAAGTTTGTTTCCAAACAAATTACCAACATTGTTGCAACACTTTGTTACGCAGCAAGCTGGGGGGTTACTATAATTTCTAAAGACCCCAGTTTTAAACAAAATCGACCGGCGAAAACTTTTCGTTACCATGAGATTTTAGGAGTGTTTTCTTATTTAAAAAAATTGCATACTCGTTAAAATGTTCATATATGATGGCGATGTAAGGTTTCTTGCACGACTAAGTGTATTGACTTGCCACTGAGTCCGGAAAAAAGTACCCGTTCAACTTGATGTTTTTTTGTTGTTGTTTTTTTTTTTGTTTGCTTAAAAGACTACAGTTGGGCTTATCTCTTTAAAGCTGGAGTTAGCGTATATTTCCAAGGGTAATAAGGGGGGAGACTGCAATAGGGTTAGCACAATAGGAAATTAGTAAAACACAGTAAGGTTAAACCTGAAAAAAGGAACGCAACAAAACAACGAAGGTGTTGGCAGGAAGCCTTCATCAGCGAACAAACAGAAAAAACCAATAAAATTAAATTTTAAAAATATAAAAAAATTAAAAATATTTCCAATCCGTGGTGGTGGTACAAGAACAAAAGTTTGAGATCCACTTCAGTTTTCCAGTCTAGGTATTCAACACATTTCTTGCCCAGCCAGTTTGTGTAATATAGACGGCCAGGTGTTATGTGTGGTGTTGGGTGAGGATGGTGGGGGAGAGAAAGACAAACAGATTACCAGTGACATGTCATAAATCACAGGGGACATCCGTGGTAACCACTGAGCATTGAGTTTAACAACAAAATGTGTGTACTATCCTATGTCATTGAGTTGAGCACTCTAAGCGCCTGTAGCACAGCCAGTGAGAGAGTAGAGCTACCGAGACCATTTTACAAAAACATGGACCTTTTAAAAAATATAATTTTATTTTTTACGTTTTTTTTTTTTTTAATTGTTTCTTTCAATTGATTTAATTGGTAAAATTTCTTTGAAGGTTCGGGGTAGGTGGTGTGGTAAACACCACTAGTTGTAAACATCACTAGTTGTAAACACCACTAGTTGAGAAGAACTTAAGCAACATGAGTGAAATCCAACGTGGCTCCACTGCTCGTCTTGCCCTATCCTTAATTGTAGCCCAGAACAAAGGGGAATGGAGTAGAAAAGAAAGAAAGGCGGCCTACGGGAGGGTTCTTAAAGCGTGAATGTAAGACGCCTGATTAATCAGTTGGTTAACAATTCAAATGTGTGACGGTAACGTCGACATCCAACGCCCGTCTTGTACTCGGGGGATAGCGAAGTTGGCGGAATGACAAGAGGTCAATTTTTTAACACTAAAACCATTTTTAAAAAAAATATTCTGGGAACCTAAATTTTCACTAGCATCTTTTCTGGTGCTCTTCGATTAACTGTAAAATGAGGAAAAACTAAATTCCAGTATTCGCCAAAATGCATCCCTGAATTTGAAATTTATTTATTAAAATCCCACTGCAGTTTCTGCTCCCTCCTCCAATCAAAGTTAGAGTTTCGTTAACCTTTTTAACCTTTAATGGTCAACCCACTATTCTGGTGCTCGGGGACATATGTCATCCTTTACCCCCGCAGATAAGCCTCTGAGTGTGTGGGTCTTCCTTTTTTAAACACAGGAATAGGTTGGACTGACAACTTTTATACAGTTGAACAGTGGAATGGGGACTGACCACTGAGTTGAACAATGGGAATGTTTGGACAGAACACTTTTAATGTGTTTGACACAGCAATGGATTGCACTTAAAGCTTTATTGTGTTTAACAGAGGAATGGGTTGGACTGACCACTTTTATTGACCTGAATATTTAAATGGTGGACTGACTACTTTAATGCGTTTTACGCTAGCAAGGGTTGGACTGACCACTTGTGTGGATTTGAACACTAGCATTAAATACTTTCAAGCAAAATTATGTATATAAAAGATATCCATTTTATTTCATACTTGAGCTACATTAATCAGGCATTCTATACAATGACAAGACATTACATAGATGGAGTTTTGAATTCATACTGCGCCTGTAACATTTGCATTATGAAACTTAGTTAAGTATTTCTGGCGTCGAATATCCCAGATTCCTCACAGGTGGCGTTCATTTTAAATCTAACTCACTTAAAGCAGAGTTTATTTATTGTATACCAATTATAACCGGCCAAACAATTACGGCAGCAATGCGCGAATGTCACATCCATTAAAGTTACTTTGAAAAAAACATGCATTCAAATAAAGTCCTTAATAAGAATGCCAATTAGTGCTAGCCCTCCCACTAGGTACCCCACCGCACACTTTTTTCCGACCCTGAACTAAATTAATATTCTAATATCACACCCCCATTTACCCCGCAGATCTATTTCACCAATTATAGCCGCCCCCCCCCCCCATTGCTTTTGAGTTGACTGCAGGAATGGGGAGACCTGGATACATGACTGGTAGATGGACTGAAGAGATCTGGAACTTGAGCTGAATGATGGCTAACAAGCTAAATGGTCACTTACTTGCTTGTGACGTCTGTGTCTCTTTCTGATCATCCTTGAATGTATCATTAAAGTTGACATGGTAGGCCACCCTCGTGTTTCCGATTGGGCCAAAGGCACACCTGGTGGTGTTCGCCCTGTACACAAAATGAAAACACACATAAGACAAAAAAATAGAGTTTCTTTCAAACCATTTATTTGACCTAGGGGTCTTACTAACATAGAAGAATATGGAATTTTATAGCTACAATATATATTTAGTAAAAATAATTATGTCAAGACCGAATCAGCATTGGTGTATTAATTTAACACAGTTAGCTGTTTAAAAAGCAAATATAGAACAAAACCCGTTACATTTATGAACTTAGCATAAAATTTTCAAAGTATTTCCTTCTCAGTCACTTATGAAGGCAGGCATTTACAGGCGCATTCAGAGCGCAGAAGTCGCCAGGGTTTAGTTTAGAGCTATTTACCTCGTTGGCGGAGGAACTCTGGCATGGCAACGTCCTGCGCCGAATCGTAAAGGCATGTTGTGGAATCTGTTGCGAGTCTTCCTGTTGGAGGTGCAAGTGTGCTCAAATTTGTTTGGGATGAATGTACACTCTCTCTCCCTAGCTCTGTTAGGACTACTGCGTGCGAAATGGCTAGGCGTTGTTATTCGATGATTTTAAGATCTGTAAAAAAATTAAATCAATGAGATGGAGTGGATACACGAGTGTATCATAATAATAATTTTTCTTCCCTTGGTTATATATGTTTGTCTGGACATATTGCACTTCTTATAATTTACGGAATCACAACCGCGAGACG
This sequence comes from Omphiscola glabra, assembly GCA_964017045.1. Classification (NCBI taxonomy): domain Eukaryota; kingdom Metazoa; phylum Mollusca; class Gastropoda; family Lymnaeidae; genus Omphiscola; species Omphiscola glabra. The sequence goes on along the minus strand of OZ024800.1, from coordinate 29,243,883 downwards.
CACTGGAAAGTGCACTAAGTACACATATATTTCATCCGTCTTAATTTCATTAGGTTCTTGATAACAAGCTATATGTATGAATAATATGTATATATATATATATATATATATATATATATATATATAACGGCTTGATTGTGTTGCTAAAATATCTAATTAGGAAATGGCGTCAGCGGGCCGTCGAGCTTAAAGCTCTTTATGCCCTCCCTGGCGCTCACCCACACAAGCCAGGCGTCGGATTTCCTCGAAGCCGGACCGTGCGGGAGAACGCCAGAGACCTCCCCGGGCGTGGACCGTCCCCGCCAGCAACCGCTCGATCGGGTTTGTCGACGGAGACCCTCCCCGCCCGGAGACGTCTGGTCGACCGAAGACGATGCGTTTAAAACGTCCGCAGTCCACTCTCCTAGGGGCCGGGACGGTAAAGTAACGTCCTAATATCTCCCCACTGGTAACACAGGTGGCAGCCCTGTAGGAGCCGTTTATTCCAGCAGTTACGATGTCCTTGTCTGCCACGCGGGACACGCAATGGTGGTTATGTTTCCCTGGTTAACGCCGAGGGTGTCGGTGGCCAACGCTTCCAAATCGGCAAGCCACCACAGACTTGTCGACCGGAACCCCGGGAACGGATTGTGTTACAAGCAATATGACTGTAGGGCACATACACATACAGAAAGATACAAAGAACGAAATACATACACGTTCACAGATACAATCACAAAACAAAAGGCAGACAAAATGTTGCACAAACACAGACACACTCTGTTAAACACACCCATAAGGAAAAGATTTTAAAATGTCATTGAAATATAAAACTTATATACATGTATACGCAGCATTAAGGGGGTGTGAAATGAGAGTGAATGGGCGACAACTCTGGGTTACATTTGGAGGTTATATATAAAGTTAAAGCGAGGTGCACTTTTGGGGATTTCGTCCCAGGCGGCTGTTAGTCAAGGTACGCTACTGTGTACATTTTGCTCGCTAAATGAGCAAGGCGAGATAATTCGTTTTAATAGAATGACAACTACGGCCCTTTTGGATCACCAAAATACCCTCGCAGTAGGACATTCAGATATGTTCATCACACAAACTGATATAAAGTCTTTAAAATAAATGTCGATTTGTGATGACGCTCAAATGACTTTGTGATGTACAAGCAAATACTCGCGTTTAATTAAAACCAGTGTTCGTTTAGCAAGGGAGATAATAATGACGTCCTTGATGTTATAGACAATTATCAGTAGACTCCCCTGATTTAAAAAAAAATACCGTAATGTTTAAATAATTATATTTAACTAGGGGATTTACCGAGTGCATTTGTTATTTTTATATCGGTTCCGGATATGTTGAGAAAATCCCCAGTGGGTTCTTCTCATTTTCTATAATACGAAAGGAAATCTACTTTCCTATGTCGAAGTGAGAGTGTATTGAACAGGAAGGGTACGGATACCGGCACAGACATTACGTTGTGGGAAAAAACCCGTTGACCGAGAAGATACTGTCATTCGTTTTATAACAATGACGAAACATTTTGCAATATAACGACAAAAGCAATACCTTCCTGTACCAGGCTACGAAAAAAAGACTCCCAGGCGTACATATGCCCCGAAGCGTAAGGACTCCCCATGACCCAGTTCTGTGTGGTGTGCAGATAAAAAAAAAGTCAAACTATTTACCGGTTTTGTCGCTAGTAGAACGTTTAGTTTAAAGTAACTGGTTGATACAATGACCTTGCAAAAATAACAGATTGATACAATCGCTCGCAAAGAATAACTGATTGATACTATGGGCTTGCAAAAAATAACTGGTTGATAGAAATGAACTCGCAAAAAATAACTAGTTGATACAAAGGACTTGGAAAGAATAACTGGTTGATGTTTTCACTGTTACCCACTAAAGCAATGAAAGGCCCCACAATCCTCAACTCGCCCCTCCCCCTTTTTTTTCTCCACGGTGCAAGTTTGAAATCACCGTGCCATTTAAATGTTTATGAAATTAATTGATTAAACTTATCTATAGTAAGAATACACACTTAACACATTTGAAATGATCTTTCAAATAATTTTTTCATGACTTTATGGTCGTTGGTTTTTTTTTAACAGCCAGCTGTCAGCGGGGGAGGGGTGTGGGGGCTGCCTAAATATATAGTATTCGGTATCCAACTTCATTCACAATCCATTTGAACATCATCATAGACTTTGGGATTTCAAACATAGGGCAAACCTTTCATTCTAACATTCTACAATTTTATTCCATTTAAGCTTCCACATACATTCAAATAATTTTTTCATGACTTTATGGTCGTTGGTATTTTTTTAACAGCCAGCTGTCAGCGGGGGAGGGGTGTGGGGGCTGCCTAAATATATAGTATTCGGTATCCAACTTCATTCACAATCCATTTGAACATCATCATAGACTTTGGGATTTCAAACATAGGGCAAACCTTTCATTCTAACATTCTACAATTTTATTCCATTTAAGCTTCCACATACATTATCCTACTATGTCCTTACCACATACATTGTCCTACTATGTCCTTCATACAGCATGAACGCAGTCCTTGATTTATTATAATTAATTCTACTCCGGCAATTCAAGTATTTTTTAAACGGGAATTGAAAAAAAAAAAAGGGGGGGGGGGGTAATTTTTCCTATTATCTGATGCAGATGTACAGTGTGACCCTTCACCCCATATTACAGCTCCCTTTCTCGTTATCTCTCGTGACATAGGATGTTTCCGCTCTTAACAAATTAATGTGCCAGACTGGAGGGCAGTAAACAGCTGGCGAGGGCAAAGGTCAATAGATATTATCCTGTACTGGATTGTACTGGATTAAATCCACACGACGATGCAGAATCGGAGTTAAATTGTGTAAGTATTCCGGATATAAAATGTATATATTGTGCTGGCATTCTACCGGTTCACACAAACATGTCCTTAACATAATGAATACTTAACAAACTTGTTTTGTGAATTTTACGAAAGTAATTTAATTCAAGGTTGAACCCTAAGTTTATCCAGAACCCCAAGTTTATCCAGATAACCAGCATTCATAGAACCAGTTCCTGGAAATTTTGGTAGCAACTTCTTTCGGGAACTTTGAAAATACAATTATTTCCGATTAAAATTAAAGTAACAAGATTTAAGAACAAAAAACAAAAACAAAATACTAAATAGACAATAAATAATATAGAAATACATTTTGAAATGTTACATGACTTGTTGAGATGAGCAACTGTTAGGAAAAACAAATGATGAGTGGCACTGTTAAAGAGAGAATTTAGTCAGAGATTCCTGGATTTTATATAGAATTAAATCAAAGATTCTTGTGTGTCTTATAAGAAATAAGTAAGAAATTATTGTGTGTCTTAAAAAACTAAATCAGAGATTCGTGTGTGTCTTATAGTGTCTTATAGAATTAAGTTAGAGATTTTGTTGTGTCTTATAGAATTAATTCAGAGAATCCTGTGTGTCTTATAGAATTAAGTTACTGGTTTTTGTGTGTCTTACAGAATTAAGTTACTGATTCTTGTGTGTCTTATAGAATTAAGTTACTAATTCTTGTATGACTTATAGAATTAAGTTACTTATTCTTGTGTATTTTACAGAATTAAGTTACTGGTTTTTGTGTGTCTTACAGAATTAAGTTACTGATTCTTGTGTGTCTTATAGAATTAAGTTACTGGTTTTTGTGTGTCTTATAGAATTAAGTTACTGGTTTTTGTGTGTCTTATAGAATTAAGTTACTGATTCTTGTGTGTCTTATAGAATTAAGTTACTGATTCTTGTGTGTCTTATAGAATTAAGTTACTGATTCTTGTGTGTCTTACAGAATTAAGTTACTGGTTTTTGTGTGTCTTATAGAAATAAGTTACTGGTTTTTGTGTGTCTTATAGAAATAAGTTACTGATTCTTGTGTATCTTATGGCCGGGGAAAGTTTACGGTTTTCAGTGCTCCGACATGATACACTGGACAAGGAATTAAGTCAAAAGAGAAAAATAAATCCACCTCCAGAATAGGACAGCCAAGACGTAAGTTGTTGCTGTGGGGTGTGTGGTTGCTGTAGGGGTGAGTGGTTACTGTAGAAATTTGTGGTTTCTTTAAGGGTCTGTGGTCACTGTAAGTGTGTGTGGTTGTATAAAGTGCGTGATGGTCTAACATATTCAACATTATATTTTAATATGTAAAAAAAGGAAAAAAAACAATCATATCAAATATTCTAATAATTCGATATTAAGATAGAATTGTAAATGAATGCTATGAAGTTACAAGGGTCGCATTTCATCCCCATGATTATCTGCAAGTTGAAATTTAGAACAATAAAAACGCTTGTACGTGTATACATACATATACAAAACTTATTTGTTCAAATAACTGAAAACATGACAGGTAAAAATGGGTGTCTAAAGTAAGAGGTTCGATCAGGCCTGGCCTGACAGTTAATGGCGGGGTCGGACGTGGAGACTCCAGCAAGTCCCGAACAACCCCAGTGCATGACTACTTCGCATAGCAAAATGAATCATGCCTTTCTTTTATCGGTATGTGCGGTTTTGTTTCCTCGTGAGCATGTTCATATCATATTTTACCTGTTACTGCTCTATCAAATGAAGGCGGCTCTGTTCTGACTGCTTTTTACTCACAAAATAAACAAAAATTGCAATGAAATATTTAATACCATACGAATGATATGTCTATTTTAATATATATATATATTTATTTATATATATTTATATTAATGTAGTTTCTAAATTCAAATTATAAGAAGTTAAATTGTTCAGCTTTCATTTGCATATTTGTTCTTCCAGTCCAGCTGGCTCCCAAAATATTTTCTAAGCAGCTTTATGTTATAAAAACCGCATTTGACTAAAAAGATTGACGACCCCTGCTTTAGGTCAATAACACTGGCAGCAACTGTAAGCACCGTACGAAAGAATCAAGCGATGAACTTTTACAAATAGTGTTACTTACAAAACTAGCCTTGTTCTCACGTCTAGCAAAATTGTATGTGTTGACGTTGATTGCAAGAGACACAGCTTTCAACAGAAATCCACGGCGAAATGATTGGGTGCTTCAATTATTTATACTAATTCAGATTTTTCTCAACCTTCCACGAAGTTATTAACTGGGATCACATCGCAGCGGGAAGTGGCGTAGCTACCTCCATTAAAGAAGTGAGAGGAATACCTGGCGCACGTTAGTGGGGAACCAGCTATGTTAAAAAACAAAACTGTTTCGACGTCATGTCAGGAAGTAATGTAGAAGTTGTGCTGCAGTCATCTAGTTGTGATGTTTCTGTCATCTAGTTGTGATGTTGCAGTCATCTAGTTGTGATGTTTCTGTCATCTAATTGTGATGTTGCAGTCATCTAGTTGTGATGTTTCTGTCATCTAATTGTGATGTTGCAGTCATCTAGTTGTGATGTTTCTGCCATCTAATTGTGATGTTGCAGTCATCTAGTTGTGATGTTGCAGTCATCTAGTTGTGATGTTGCAGTCATCTAGTTGTGATGTTGCAGTCATCTAGTTGTGATGTTGCAGTCATCTAGTTGTGATGTTGCAGTCATCTAGTTGTGATGTTGCAGTCATCTAGTTGTGATGTTGCAGTCATCTAGTTGTGATGTTGCAGTCGTCTAGTTGTGATGTTGCAGTCATCTAGTTGTGATGTTGCAGTCATCTAGTTGTGATGTTGCAGTCATCTAGTTGTGATGTGACAGTCATGCACTTGTGATATGACAGGCTTGTAGTTGTGATATGACAGTCATGCACTTGTGAAATGACAGCCATGTAGTTGTCATGTGACAATCATGCACTTGTGATGTGACAGTCATATAGTTGTGATATGACAGTCATGTACTTGTGAAATGACAGCCATGTAGTTGTGATGCGACAGTCATGTATTTGTGATGTGACAGTGATGTACTTGTGAAATGACAGTTATTTTATTATCTTTATATTTTCAAACCCATATATAAAATATATCAAAATAAATTGTAAACGTATGCGCCAAATACTGAAACAGTAATAAAATCCCCGCATCTTTACGTGCAGACCTAGATTGGTTTGTCAGCGGTTCATTGCTCCCGCTGCCACGTGACGTCAAAAGATTAATATTTAACGAAGTATTTTTAACAGCCAGACACATCAAACTGACTTATCAGAAAATTCTATAAAACCCTGAATCAGTCATAAGACATCACAAAGAAACTGATGTTTATTGCTGGTAAAATTTAATTAAAAATATATCCTGCCCTCCCTTGCATAAAACTGTATTTTTATTAGATTAGGCTATATAGTGCAACATTAAGCAATATTTCTTTCAGCCCTCACCCCTAAAATAAAAACATACACAAAAAAAAGGCCAAGTGCCGCCGGAAAAATATGTTTACAAAAATAAAGCGAAAATATCTTTTATAAAAAAACGACATTTTTCATTTTTTAATTAAAAGAATAGTAACTGGTGCCATTAAAAGATTACAATTATTAGAATCTTTGAAATATCATTATATTTTATGATTCGTATATTTAAGGCTAATCTTGTTCATTGGCTCAGTTCACACGTACACATTGTCGTCTTATTTTCGCCTAATTTCATTTTGAACGCATTATTTTGTTTTACTATATAATATATAGTGCTTTCAAAAAAAAAATGATGAACATTTGAGGCAAATTTGATCGTGTGAACTGAGCAAACTATTCGATTATAACTATCCTAATGTTTCAAAAATTGGCTGCTCCCGATTATGAGCCGAAGTCTTACTTCCTGTTGTTGGCATATATCGACATTTTTATTTTATTGTTTTTTGCAACTTCATTAATTAAAAGTCTTTTAATAGCCCGGTATTGATTTACGTTTACATCAATTTCAAGTTCTATAATTTTCATACAGTTCCTGCTAAGTGTGCAATCTTTTTTCAAATTATATTTCATCATAAAAACATGCCTTTTAAAGTAGGGATAGGTTTTAATTATACATTTTTTGATGGGACCATGCTTTAAAAAATATATAGTTATTAATAGCATAATTCTGAACATACTCGACTCCATGTACATTGAGCTAAATATTGATACTTTAAAGACAAATTTTAAGAATTTAACGGGTGCATACAAATAATGCACGTTTCATCAAATATGAAATAGAAAGAAGTTTGTGTTTTCTTTAAATGTGCAACTTTGTAACAAAGTTCCTGAATAACAAGAGTTTAAAAAAAAATACTTAATCTATATCTATGGAATTCCCAACTGATTTTCTCTTTATAATATCAGAATAATAAACAATATGTCCCACCTATTTGCACACACTTTTTAAACATTTTTATTTACATGAGAATCCAGTAAAAAGTTTTTTGTTTTTTTAAAGAAAAGGGGGAAAAAAATATGGATACTTTATTTTCGTATAAAGTCCTTCACAAAAATCCCACATTAATCATTATAATAAAATTAAATCATTGTTTACATCTCGTATTTATGTAATTATGCCGTTAATTACAATTTATAAATATTACCAGTTATGAAAACCCGTACAAATGTATAGAACTTTCTACAAAACATTTTTTCTCCCTCTTTGACTGGTAAAACTTGATAATATTTAGAAAAGGTAATTATTGTAAGTCGTTAATTTTTTCTTTTATTATTATTATTTTCATTTGCGGGAACCATGCAAAATGATGCTAGCAGTGCTCTTTGTGACAGAAACCTTTTTTTAAAAAGGAATTATTATATTCAACACACACCCTCCATATAATTAAAAAGTGACTCCTGGGTAGACCACCCCATTCGCCTTTATTTCTACGCCACTGGCAAAGGCGTAGCTAGGGTGTTTGGCGCAAGGAGGGGGCCACGATTCATTGTTACCCTTCCCCCTTTTCACATTGAAACGAATTTTTTTTTTCATTAAATACCATCAAAGCCAATTCGGCGCCCCGCTAGTCTGGCGTCCGGGGAGATATGTCCCATCTGCCCCCTTGGCTATGCTTCTGGCCACTGGTATTGATCCTCTCGAAAATCTTATACGCCGAGGAAATTGTCTGAAAGAGACATTGCTTAAGACTGGAGTTGTTAGACCAGAAGTCGATATCTATTCTTTTCACCAACCCAAGTCTAGCCACACCATATTTTAATTTCACCGTGACTTGTGGCTCTGTAGCTCTGTACAAGTCATGAGCGATCAACTCCTCTACCATGTTCTAAAATTAGCCAGTTTATCGTGTGCTCGTTTCAGCTATGTGCAAGCATGTTACAGTAAACATAGAATTTGCATCATCTTTGTGATTGACCCCAAATATATATATATATATATAATTCTTGGCACTTCTTAAAATTAATTGCGCTTCATCTTGAGAAACAGAAAAAAATCTGGCACCGATTCAAAACGATGTAATAATTTTAACAACACAAAAGCATTCCACTCAATGTTATTATCCTTTTTGCACACCATAACAAAATTATAGAAACATTAGTTGATGCCCGCCGTAACGGCTGTGTAGAAAAAGAGCTTAAACGGATGCAGTTGTTTTTTTTTACACCGGGTCCGGGTATTTCGAGAAAATACCTGGTGGGTCCAAGTGTCACAAAAAAGAGATAACTTCTCATTATCTATAAGCTATGGGCCTACTGACAGTCCTACACACTACCTGCTGGCCTTAAAACAAGAGTTCTACTGACAGTCCTACACACTACCTGCCGACCTTTAAACAAGAGTTCTACTGACAGTCCTACACACTACCTGCCGACCTTTAAACAAGAGTTCTACAGACAGTCCTACACACTACCTGCCGGCCTTTAAACAAGAGTTCTACTGACAGTCCTACACACTACCTGCCGACCTTTAAACAAGAGTTCTACAGACAGTCCTACACACAACCTGCCGGTATTTAAAAAAATATTCCTATAGAAAGTCCTACAGACTGTCTTATACACCATACCCGTAGCTCTTTATTTATTAATATACTAGTCAACTTCGAAAAAATTCACCCTTCTTACATGGATTCAACCGTCACGCGTGATGCTCACTGCTCTACAGCATTTTTTCCCCCACTCATTATTTTTAATGTCAAACATGTTCAGTAGGAGGGCCAGTTGGGAAATGGAAGCAGCCACATTACAAGCGTAATGCATTTACGATATTATCATGCTATTTGCACACTAGAAGAAAATACAAATTATTACACGGATTAATCACTACTACAACATTGTAATCCAGTGCTTTTCAAACTCTGTGTGTTACCTGCATAGTCTAGATATGTCGATCAAAAATAATCCATACTGTTAAGAACGAGAATTAACAGTTCAATAGCTTCGTTGTCTAGGGATAATTTAATTATTTAGCAAACCAATAATTAATATAAAAAATGTGTCTTCATTAAATATAAAGCGTGTCTTTTCCTTTCAACCCGATCTCACTCTGAAACTCCGTTGCTACAATACATTACTAACTACTCCATTCCTACTATCCAAACCATAACAAAACTAACAACGTCATTCCCCTACCCAAATACGTCACAAAATACAAAGCATATAGCAACAGCTACACAAATGCTGTCAGCACCAAACACTCACCCACAAACACGAACACATCATTAACATTCACCCCCCCCTCTTTTTTTTTCTTCTTTCTTTCACATCACTTAGAAAAATGATGTAATACACATAAATTATATCACATTTTTGAAAGCCTCTCTCAAAACTTTATCATAAACATCACAATATCAGTGCTAAACTTTGACTGCACTTTACAATTAAGAGCAAGTGACTTATTTTAATTAACCAAAACACAGTTTAAAGTTCATATTCTATCAAAATTGAATTATTAGGTACATTGTCAATAATAATTATTGTCACAAACCCAGAAAGTGACCACAAAACAAACTCTGCCTGCTAAAGGGGAAAATATTGTCAACAACTGTGAGATCATGTGGATATCTCTTAATTGTCCAGTCTGACATTCACATTTTTAGAGGGTGGGATGTTACTCTTGTCAGTCACTTGCCAAAAGCGTGCACAATTCTTCCATAGCTCAATTCTTCCCTTTCAATGGCCACTTGTTTCATTACACGTTGGCCTTCTGACCCATTATCGACCAACAAATGACATCTTTCCACATTTAATACGTTCTTAAATTGAACACACAAAAATCATCAAGTGTAGCAATGAACACAATCAGAGCAATGACCGCTCTCTTTAGATAAAGTATTTTTAATGTCAACAACATCACAACCACACCTGCCAACTCATGGAAAACACTCATCTCCTCAAAAATTAAAACCCTTTAATAAACTTGAAGTCTGAGCTTTCACGGCTCTCAGAATTTGAGCAATTCTGGCTCTTATGATAAATTAATTAAAAATATCTTACACACGAACAACCCCAGATTTTCTCTCCTACCTCTATCTCAGAAAAAAAACTCACCTACTGCACGTAATGTACGTAATCAAGATTAAAAACGTTTATCTCAACACCACCACAGTTCTCAGTCCTCAAGTAACCCGGGTCTCCCACACCACAAAATTCAATGACTGGACTACTACCCTTGTAGCTCCACTTAAAGTCATTTTCAATGACCTCTACCGTGTTGAACTGTCGTCCGCTTGACAAGCTCACGACCTCTACTTCGTGATACCCGTAGTGTGTCCAATTCATAACAGTATTAATATCTCCATCGTGCACCAAACTGACATTATATTTGCTGTACAAAATCAATACCTCGCTCTTGTACTAAAACGACATATCTCTGTTGTCTAAAATCAAAACACTCAGGTTGCGCATTTACCAAATCTACACATTGTACTTTCTCAACACCCACTTGGTGTACAAAACAATCTATGGTTTGCACATTATCACAATACACCTGTTTTCTATTATACAAATGTATATCTTGTGCATTATTAAAAGTCATATCTCCGTGTAAAGTGAAACAGCCTCATAACTACAATGTGTTAGGCCTACAATCAGAATTACTGCGTCAATCTTCTCAGACTGTGCCCCTAGTTTTTCTACTTCCTAGCAAATTCCAAACTGACTCCTATCAGTTGCATTTAAAATATCCCTAGCCTCCTTAACCTCAACCATATGGTCATTTAACTTTACCTCGTGAATAGCCACTATAAATGAACTTTCGCCCTATACACAGATACATTAGAGGTAAAACTCCCCGGGATACCTAAGCTCCTCCACAACTTCGGTAATATTTTCCTTCAAGTCATTTTCAAGGCAAACAAATTTACTTTACTCCTTTCAACTACCACTAACGGCCTCCCAGGTTCCTTAACCACACGAATCTCATCTCTCTTTCCCTCCTCCTCCATTTCTCAACGTCAGCCTCTTGCTTTTTATATAATTCCTTTCTCCACATATTACATGTATCCTGCCTCTCTAAAATTACCTGTGCTAGTTCCTGGGTTCGCTGTCCCCCCTTCCCCCGTTCAAGCCTATCTTGTCTATCTCGTTTTCCGTTCTAGCCTATCTTTTCTATCTCGTTCTTTATCTTGTCTATCTCGTTCTTTCCGCTCTAGCCTATATTGTCTATATATTTCTTTATCTCTCTCCAGTCATTTTAGTTCTAGCTTATCTAGTCTATCTCGTTCTTCCCGTTCTAGCCAATCTTCTTCTTCTATATTTTGAGAGCCCACGATCAATGTATTGATCATTCTTTCTCCTATTTATGTAGATGATATTCACGAAGTTTCTGTGCATGGTGTTGAAGAGTATATTTCACTGGTTGCAAGGCCTGAGACAATAGATCCAAATGTGTCAAGCTTTGTCGCCTCAACTGTTGCTTTTGGAAGCTTTTCACCTCCCTGATTGTCTTTGGCAGGAATTAGCATTTTACTGTGTTCTTGGTGTTATGAGTAGGAACTGCCTGTCAAGGCCTCGTCGCTGTCAAAGGGGAGTGGGACGAGTTTCTATTTAATGCTGGTGCAGTAGACCAGACTAAGTTTTTATCTTGTACATCATGGAGAGCCTGGAAAATCGTCGTCGTTCCTCCAATTGTGACCAGCCCAGTGTTTCAAGCAAGCTGCGAACACTTGAGTTGTTCCTATAGCCGATCAGGACAAAGCGTGCTGTTCGTCGCTGGGCCACCTCCAACCTGTCGATGCTCCTGTGGGTGAATGGGTCCCAGACTGAAGATGCATAATCTAAAAGCGGTCGGAGAAAGGCTTGATAGGCTCTTTCTTTCATACTGGAGTTGCCGATCTTAAGATTTCATCGTAAGAACCCTATGGTCTTGTTTTCCTGGTTGCACAAATTGTTAATATGCTCGGACTTCTCTTTGAATGGTATACCGAGGTACCTTACGGATGGAACTGTTTCAAGTATATGGCCATGCAGTTCGTAAGGGTGGTATAGAGGAGTACAACTTCTAAAGACTGACAGTGTCTTGCACTAAGGAGGATGAAATTCCATGCCCCAGCTCATCTCCCACTAAACTAGCCATTGAGATACCGTTGTAGCTGATCCTCATTAGATCTGTTGGTGATCGTCCTATACTCCGCCGTGTCATCTGCGAACAGTCTAACTTGGGATGTCAGTTTCTCGGGTAGGACATTGATGTATGCTAGGAACAACCAGGGGCCTAGCACCAAGCCCTGGGGGACCCCTGACTTAACACCGACAAAGGAGGAGCTTGTACCGTCCACCCTTACTGCCTGTCATCGGTTTCTGAGGAAGCAAGAGATCCATGTTTTCGTAGTGCCTTGGATCCCATATCTCTGAAGTTTGTGTACAAGCAAACTATGATTTACACGGTCAAATGTCATTGAGAGTTCCATCATGACCAAGTCAGTTTGTTCGCTATTCTCCAAACAGGTCATCAAGGAGCTGGGTCTCACATGATCTATTGACTCGGAAGCGATGCTGACAGTCTTGAATATATTGTAGTTTTCAAGATGCTTTATGACTGCGCTAACGATTATATGCTCCTACAGTTTGCTTACCCCGCTGGTGAGGGATACTGGGTGGTAGTTGGCAGGGTCGTAGTGCTCTCCTTTCGTAGATTGGAATGACATGCACTGTTCTCCATTCTGTTGGAACATTGCCTGTACACAGCGACGATTGAAAGAGGATTATCATGCAGTAACGATTTGATTAGCTAATATATGAGCACTCGTGGTTTGATGTTGTCAGGACCATATGCTTTGTAAGGGTTAATGGTTTTGAGGATGGTCAGCACACCCTGCTCTCAAATCTGAATATCTTCCATGACAGGTTAGGCTCTGTTCATCATGTTGGTCTTCAGAAGGAAATCAACCTATGAGCAATGTTCCCTCTAAGGTTTGCTGGTTCGTGTGCAAAAATCATACAGTTGTGTTCAAAATAACATTTTACAGCATCATTTTTTTCTGCAAAATTTTACAGCCCACAAACACACACACACACACGGGAATTACATAAAAGAACTTAAGTGCAAAAACTTTTATATAAATAAATAAAGGAACTATAATTAAATAATTATAATGATAAATGTCACAAAAGTTCAATAAAAACTATATTTATCTCTATTATTTATCCCGTCGTTGGGTCAAGCAACTAAATTCCTCCAATACACTCACTACAAATGGCCGCTAGTCATTTGATTGATTTATTTCTAGAGGTACGTCTTTCAACGATATCCATCTTTTATACACATCGTCACGGTTGATCTGATGCCCACCATTCTGATATGATTTAATCCTCATAAGTCATAAGCATGTCTAAATGTAACTCTTCCCGCCTATTTCTACATTTTATGTTTATATTATTCATTAGGCTGAATTCACGTTTACAATTTGACAGAGACTTTTAAAAATTAGGATATATATATATATATATATATATATATATATATATATATATATATATATATTAAATTACCGATGAGGAGAAGAACAAGATGTTTATCCTAATTTTTAAAAATCTCTGTCGTCATTGGTGGAGTAGACAGAATTTGGGTGCTCCAGGGTTGGGGTGGGGATAAGGTCTTTGAACTGTCCGGACTTAATTCAGGAATTACCACATAAACATACAGAATATGCTTTTACAATATGCGTATTATGTACAAGTAAACCTACAAATTCAGGGGGGGGGGGAAATACCCCACCCTGCCTTACCTAAATGACGTCCCTGACTCCCACCCCTCGCTAGGCCGGTTGACACCATGCACCGCACCAAATTATTTTTATTGTTTTCCGAAACTAGACTTTAAGAGTGTCTAGCAACCCTTATGTCTGTGATCTGTGTGTACCATATCCACTGTGATGCCTTTCATATGTTTGCACCGTAGACGCTGTCATTTCTGTCACCTGTTTGTACCGTAATGTCAATGTGACACCACCGTGACGATAATGCACTCTTAAAATATTTTTTTTAAAAAATCAATTCACTTCATGCCCCACCCCAACCCACCAACCGCATCCAGCAACGTATTCCCCCTGACCCTCATTGACACTTCAATCACCCGTAACTGTATGATCGTTATCAGCGACACAACCGGCGAGGAAGTCGAAATTCGGGCCAAGGCTGTTTTGTTTGCTTTGTAAACCTTGTTGTTGACGATAAATTTTGTGGTCAGTGCACTACTACATACAGCTCGCTTAGCTCAGCTGTGACATACAAGCATGTGGTCAGTGCACTACTACACACAGCTCGCTTAGCTCAGCAGTGGCATGCAAACATGTGGTGAATAGTTGCGTTGTACTTTAAAGCAGGTCACCGGAGCGTGCCGTAAATTGTATTGCCATATCATGCGACTTGGCAGACTGGCTGCTACCAATTGCTAAGAATGTGGGCGGGTTTGCTTCATGTTATTATAAACAGAAAATTTTCTCAGATACAGCGAAATCCCCAAATGTGTTTGCATAGTAAAATTTAATATATAATTAAAATAAAATATAAGAGGTATTTATTTAACTTAAAGTATTTGGTCATTGGGGACTGCGAAGTAATTGGCATCTTCCATCAGAATACATCCGTCACAACAGAAGTTTAACCTCATTTTCAATTTCAGGTTTTACACACAAAAAAAATATTAAAAAAAAAAAAATACAAAATGTGGTGACGTCAAACATGATCTTTACCCCCACCCCTATAGCATTTAATGACATTCATTGTTGCTATGACCACTTTTGATTGGCTGGCACAACCAAACGTTGTACATCACTAAAAACGCCGTCCAACTACCAAAAGTGTTCTCCGTATTACACAACACTTTTTATATAATTTTATCAATTATAATATAAACCCCAAACAGGCTTTTTGGGAACTTTTTTTAAAGCAATCTGTTGGATAAACGTGGGGATGAGGGTCGTCTTGCGTAAAAACTGTCTTTGTTCAAGGCCTATAGGGAAGTAGGATTAATAGTTCTGTCCACTTATACAAATGTCATCGTGGTCTCCATAAACAAATGCCCCCCTTTTTATTTTCTGAAGAGCCATTTATGCATTATTAAAGTAGTATTTTGCTGCGATGAAACACGTAGATAAAAATTCTTTGAGTAAAGCAAAATCTTCGGAGGCTAAATAACACACTTCCCCTTATCCTATTAAACTGAGACTCGTTGCCGATGACAACACATTCTGTAAAATTCTCAGCCCAATCCCCCAAAATCAGTTTTTCCGTTTTTCAAGAGGGAGGCGAATTAAATATGATTTGTTCAAAGGTTGCACTTTCTGGTGTGAAGATTAATTTTGTAAGATGTATTTTTGAAGGGGAAAATGAAGGAAATATGAAACATGTTTTCGCCATTAGTTTACCCATTTACATAACAGCTTCTCAATAATGATAAATGCAAAAACAAAATGCATATAAAGGATTTATAAGAAAATTGTTGTTATTATGGGTTGTTAAATTATTTTATGAAGAGCCATTTCTACGTTATTAATGTAGGCAATGCATTTTGCTGGATGATACACGCAGATAAAACTAAAGGAATGATTTTTTAATAAAAAATCCAAATAAAGTTATGCATTTAATCCAAATAAAGGTATGTATTTGCTTGAAGTAAATGTATGATTCAATCCAAAGAAAGGTATTTATTTGATCCAAATAAAGGTATTTATTTGATTCAAATAAAAGTATGATTTAATTTAAATAAAGGTATGATATAATCCAAATAAATGTATGGCTTTTTTTGCCATATAAAGGTAATATTTAATCCAAAAAAATGTATTAAATCAAAACGATTTCAAATCCCTCTCAAGTATAAGGACATGGCGATTAATTTAATACAAATGAAAAGCGATTTGATTTTCAAAAATTAAAAAAAAATAAAAAATTCTGGTTTCTCAAAAAGATATTCCTATCAGCGGTCATTTTTTTCTGTTTTTATTGTAATCCTATCTAAGTCCCCCTTGGTGTCCCTATTGTGATAACTAACTACGGTGTTTCTATTGTGATTCATTTCAAAGACCCCGCTGATGTTTAATTTCTGATCCCTTTGAAATGCATTGTTGGTTCGTATTTCAATAGCAACGTAAAAAAAGAAATCTTAAATCTTGAGCATATCATTATCTGTAGCTTTGTATACCTATAATATATACATGTAAATTTGTATAAATATAATAAATACCTGTAACTTTATCTGAATGGTGAACAAACTCCTTCACTTAAAAAAAATAATTGAGAAAGAAAATGTCTGTGAATTGTATTATATCTCAACAAAAAACACAGAATGCATCTATCCTCTTGATTTCACATGAGGACATCAAAACTGTATGCACTGCAGCTATTGTGTTACCGCCAACAGTGCAAAGGTTTACGGGAATTTGTTTCATTAAGGTAAAAAACAACTTAAAGGGTTTTATAAGTTACATCTATTGAGTCTGCTTGGCTGGAGAACCAGGAAGACATGTGACACTCTCAGCGGGACAGTCGCATAAATTTCATGTGTTTATTTGATATCGCGACTTTGGGTGGAAAGTAAAAAAGAAAAAGAAAAAAAAAACGAAAGTAAAATGAAACAGCACAAAGATGGATACATAGCAACGTATGGCAAAGATTTAGACACAGTATAGAGAGATGGTCACGTAGGGAAAAGATAGATACAAAGCAACGTATGGCAAAGATTTAGACACAGTATAGAGAGATGGTCACGTAGGGAAAAGATAGAGACATAGCAACGTATGGCAAAGATTTAGACACAGTATAGAGAGATGGTCACGTAGGGAAAAGATAGAGACATAGCAACGTATGGCAAAGATTTAGACACAGTATAGAGAGATGGTCACGTAGGGAAAAGATAGAGACATAGCAACGTATGGCAAAGATTTAGACACAGTATAGAGAGATGGTCACGTAGGGAAAAGATAGAGACATAGCAACGTATGGCAAAGATTTAGACACAGTATAGAGAGATGGTCACGTAGGGAAAAGATAGAGACATAGCAACGTATGGCAAAGATTTAGACACAGTATAGAGAGATGGTCACGTAGGGAAAAGATAGAGACACATGCCAGAGAGATAACCACGTAAAACAGAGATAGAGACACAAGACAGAAAGATAGCAGAGAGATATCCTTCTAGGTAATAGATTACTAATGCAAAGATAGTAACACTGGACAGGGAGATAGCAGCCAACATTCTCCTATAATATATTGTCATTATTCATATGCTTTGACCAAATGCTATCAAAGCAAAGAACGCTTTCTTAATAAATTATTGCCCTTTTCCAAAAGTCTTTCTTGACATCTTTTTAGCCTTACCCACTAATAAAAAATGCAAAAATGAGTCGATAGTGCAACAATGGCTTTGGGAAGCTAGAGGACCAGTAGACAACAACTGCTAGAGACCTGACATCGCTAGTGCAACAATGACTTTGGGAAGTTAAAGGACCAGTAGACAACAACTGCTAGAGACCTGACATCAATAGTGCAACAATGGTTTTAAGAAGTTAAAGGACCAGGAGACAACAACTGCTAGAGAACTGACATCAATAATGCAACAATGACTTTAGGAAGTTAAAGGACCAGTAGACAACAACTGCTAGAGAACTGACATCAAGTCCATTAACAGGAAGCACACAATTTTTTGCTTGTGTAAAAATCACCCACTGAGTTAGATGTAGTAGTAATACATGTTCGGAATTTCAGCGCGTTGCCACACCATTACCTGTGCTGAAAATTTGCAGCTGAACACATCACTCATAAGATGAGCTCATAAATGCCTTAAAGATAGGTTTGTCACCATGACCTTAAACACTTTGGTATTTACTAAAGTTTGGTGTGTACATTGTTTTGGCATGTTCGTCGTTTTGGTATGTTCATCGTTTTGGTATGTAGAACAAATTTGATGTACAACATTTTTTATGTACAACATTTTGGTATGTGCAACATCTGGTGTGAATATTTTGTGATTTTTTTAAAATCGAAATCTCGCTTGTACAACACCTGGTATTAGCATACACAAGACAAAACGTGTGGAATGTCCATTTCGGCGAACAGGCCTGACACTAATAAACTATTTTCATCCTACAACGGCCGCCTTGCACCAATGAGTTAAATCCACATCTGTGTTAAAATTAATGACCACTGCCGGCACTAAGCCTAGCTACGCCACTGCCGGCACTAAGCCTAGCTACGCCACTGCCGGCACTAAGCCTAGCTACGCCACTGCCGGTACTAAGCCTAACTACGCCACTGCCGGCACTAAGCCTGGCTACGCCACTGCCGGCACTAAGCCTAGCTACGCCACTGCATCACACAGTTATTTGATTTCGGTAAGAGTCCATCTCATTACAATGGAGCCGTGGATAACGAAAGAACTATTAAACGAACAAATCGTTTAACGAACGCTACTTCGAGGTACGAACTTTCCATCCCTGTACACAACCATCCCTGTACACAACCATCCCTGTACACAACCATCCCTGTACACAACCATCCCTGTACACAGCCATCCCACCGGCTATGTAGCCTGTACAAAACCATCCCACCAGCTCAGTAGCCTGTACAAACCACCTCACCGGCCCAGTAGCATGTACACAACCATCCCACCGGCTAAGTAGCCTGTACACAACCATTCCACCGGCTAAGTAACCTGTACACAACCATTCCACCGGCTAAGTAGCCTGTACACAAGCACCCCACCAGTTCAGTAGCCTGTACACAATCATCCCACCGCTAAGTAGCCTGTACAAAACCACCCCCGGCTAAGTAGCCTGTACACACCATCCCACCCACTGGCTCTGTAGCCTGTACACAAGCACCCCACCAGTTCAGTAGCCTGTACACAATCATCCACCGCTAAGTAGCCTGTACAAAACCACTCCCGGCTCAGTAGCCTGTACACAACCATCCCACCGGCTCATTAGCCTGAACAAAACCATCACACCGGCTTAGTAGCCTGTACACAACCATCCCACCCACTGGCTCTGTAGCCTGCACACAAACATCCCACCCACTGGCTCTGTAGCCTGCACACAAACATCCCACCCACTGGCTCTGTAGCCTGCACACAAACATCCCACCCACTGGCTCTGTAGCCTGCACACAAACATCCCACCCACTGGCTCGGTAGCCTGCACACAAACATCCCACCCACTGGCTCAGTAGCCTTTACACAACCATCCCACCCACTGGCTCTGTTGCCTGCACACAAACATCCCACCCACTGGCTCAGTAGCCTGTACACAACCATCCCACCCACTGGCTCTGTAGCCTGCACACAACCATCCCACCCACTGGCTCTGTAGCCTGCACACAACCATCCCACCCACTGGCTCTGTAGCCTGCACACAAACATCCCACCCACTGGCTCTGTAGCCTGTACACAACCATCCCACCCACTGGCTCTGTAGCCTGCACACAAACATCCCACCCACTGGCTCAGTAGCCTGTACACAACCATCCCACCCACTGGCTCTGTAGCCTGCACACAAACATCCCACCCACTGGCTCAGTAGCCTGTACACAACCATCCCACCGGCTCATTAGCCTCAACAAAACCATCACACCGGCTCAGTAGCCTATACACAACCATCCCACCCACTGGCTCTGTAGCCTGTATACAACCATCCCACCGGCTCATTAGCCTGTACACAACCATCCCACCCACTGGCTCTGTAGCCTGCACACAAACATCCCACCCACTGGCTCAGTAGCCTGTACACAACCATCCCACCCACTGGCTCTGTAGCCTGCACACAACCATCCCACCCACTGGCTCTGTAGCCTGCACACAACCATCCCACCCACTGGCTCTGTAGCCTGCACACAAACATCCCACCCACTGGCTCTGTAGCCTGTACACAACCATCCCACCCACTGGCTCTGTAGCCTGCACACAAACATCCCACCCACTGGCTCAGTAGCCTGTACACAACCATCCCACCCACTGGCTCTGTAGCCTGCACACAAACATCCCACCCACTGGCTCAGTAGCCTGTACACAACCATCCCACCGGCTCATTAGCCTGAACAAAACCATCACACCGGCTCAGTAGCCTGTACACAAACATCCCACCCACTGGCTCTGTAGCCTGCACACAACCATCCCACCGGCTCATTAGCCTGAACAAAACCATCACACCGGCTCAGTAGCCTGTACACAACCATCCCACACACCGGCTCAGTAGCCTGTACACAAACATCCCACCCACTGGCTCTGTAGCCTGCACACAAACATCCCACCCACTGGCTCTGTAGCCTGCACACAACCATCCCACCGGCTCATTAGCCTGAACAAAACCATCACACCGGCTCAGTAGCCTGCACACAAACATCCCACCCACTGGCTCTGTAGCCTGCACACAAACATCCCACCCACTGGCTCTGTAGCCTGCACACAACCATCCCACCCACTGGCTCTGTAGCCTGCACACAAACATCCCACCGGCTTAGTAGAGCTTTAATAAGTTTGCAGTAGACATCGATAAATTGTTGTGTTAAAAACTCTACTGTTTCGGCGCCTAAAGAGAGCAGCTTAGAGCTAAAAAACTGCTTTATTTATTTTAGGTTTGTATATCAATAATTAAGAATATTTTAACTCCATTTTTATTTTTCATTACAGAAAAAAAACTTAAAAATGTAACAGTATCATATTTCTAGGGCTGAAACATATTTACTTTATTTTCATTGACATCAGTTGGGGTTTTGGGGGGGGGGGGGGGGGGGGTAATTCGGTTAGCGATTGTTTCGGTTTAAGAATTGAGTCACCGAACGGATTCATGCGTTCTTAGATAGGACTGGGAACCGATTCTGTTTAGCAGAACTTCTTCAGCGACGCAAGTTTGCTTGGTAAAAAGTTCAACTAATTACTTATCGGAGAGCCATGTAACATTGTAACATGTACAATGGCTATTAAGTTTGTGTCAGCAAAAAAATAAAAAATCGTGAAAAAAAATATCTTGAAAACAATTAAGGTTGTCTTGTTTTAATACTCATTGGATGACAAGGGACGATATAAATATTAAGAAGGTGAAAGTAAGCGATATAAATATAATAATTATTTTATTCAAAAGGTAACTTCCAAAAAATGTCTTACTCTTTCAAACGCTTTGTTTGTCCTCACACCACACAGACATACGTTAAGGCTAACCTTCTTGATATAACCGGAAGTGCGGGCTACGTTTCTGCACCCAAGAAGAAGGTAAACAGTTGTATCAGATGACACAAAAACATGACTTGTCTCCACACCAGCATACCATGTCCGTGTAAAGTTATGGGTACACCGTGTCCGTGTACTTAAACGTGCCATTAGTACATCTCAGTTTCAACACTGCCCCATATATCAATTTAACCCCACACCCTTAAACAAATATATGTTTTCATTTGCTAAAATCTTGTCAATGAGACACAGATAACTTAGGTATAAACTATGGAAAACCCTAAAACTAGAGATAGTTATGTCCACAATCGCTTTTTTATATTTGAATCTTTGTGTCTTAATTAAGTGTCTTAATTTGTTCACCAGGGACTAGACCAACAAATAGCTAGACAAGACACTCTAGGTTATAGGTCACATAGAGAGAAGAACAACAGCACAAAAAGTTCATAAGACTGTTGGACAAGGTTCGCTGCTTCTAGGGCAGTGGTCGGAAAACTAATAAGTCAAAAGAGTCAAAAATCAGCGGCAGGACGATTAAAAAATATTTGAGAGCCAAATTTCTTTTCACGAACCTGTCAAGAACCATGTTTTTCAGAGTCAAACCCAATTTCTGTCCGACTGGCCGAGCCACAATCAGGTCGCTAAAGAGCCGCATGCGACTCGCGAGCCGCGATTTGCCGACTAGTTCTAGGGCAGTGCTGTTTAACCCTAACAGAAGTTTTTCATAATAAATCATATCATATATATCATATCATCATATCATATCATCGTATCATATCATCATATCATATATAACATATCTTATCATATCATCGTATCATATCATCATATCATATCATCGTATCACATCATCGTATCATCATAAATATATATATATATATATATATATATAAGTGAAAATTTGTTGGATTGTGGCTTTGTTTATTTCTATGTTTGTTCCACAAAGGCTTTTACAGCGGGATTGGGATCCAAACGGGGTCAGGATCCCTCTGGATAACGGGATACCTTCGGAAAATGGGATTTCATCGGGCAACGGGATCCGATTGTAATCGCTCTTGGAATGGGATCCCATCGTTGAACGAAATGTTTACAAAAGTTATTTTGAATGTGTTTTTAAAAGAGACAAATTAATTATTTAATTCTTTTTACTTTAGGGGTGTTTTTTTTTAACTTAGCTCTTAATTTCAATGTTAATATTAAAAGGCTGTAGAAGTTGTTGTTTACTCCGATTGCTGTCCCGTGCAACGCCGTGTAAATTGGCTAGTATATATATAAAAGTGAAAATAAGTTTGTAGATTTGTTTCTTTGTTTGTTTGTTCCACAAAGACTTTTACATGAATTGATGTATCTTGACCAAACGTGGCACATATATCCATTATTCTCCAGAATCAAATACTGGGGGGGGGGGGGGGGGGGGGGTATAAACTTTTTATAACATTCCGTTTTGGGCCGGAGGCCCTTACTTCTTATTTTTTTCTAATATGAGCTATATATATATATATATATATATATATAATGACCAATAAGTACTCTTACATGAATAGATGGATCTTTACCAAACTTAGTATACATACACTTGATTATCCATATTCAAATACCCAAGTGTACTGAACTCATAATATCCATTCCTCTGGGGCCGGGGATAAATATCAATATGCTTAGAAAACACTATAGGTTTTATGTGAATTGATGGATATATGCCTACCTCGGTAGCAATACTCTTCATTGTCCGTATAGAAATATCGGTCAATTTAAAATTGGTAATATCCAATCTAGAATTTTCCAGAAAGTTCGTTTTCTTTAAAAGCTATATCTTTGGCCTTTTTAAATAGACTTTAATGGGACAACTTTTAAATTTTAACTCCATAGTTTATCTGACTGATTTTTATAGGCCCATCATCTCAGGCATTTATAGAATGGGACACCGCATCGGCCCCTATTTAAAATTTAATTTATTGTAGTTATAGTAATGCATTTAGTTGTATAATTTATCTTATTTGAATAATAATTACCTAGAAAAGTCTTTTTTTTTTTTTTACAAATTTTGAGGAGGGTATTTATTTTATTCTAGAATGTTCCAGAAAGTTCTATATTGTTCTACGGGGAAATATAATGCGATCGAAAAGCTTATTGCAATGTTGGTTTAGTTCTATTCATTTCTGTACTTTCATGGGGATGTTCTTTAAACATACCCTTCATAATTCTACCGGGAACAAAATCCCACTGGAAACATGATCCCAACGAAGAATATGATCCTAATGGGGAACGAGTAAACTAGAACCCATCGGTAACGCGATCCCATCGAGTAACGGGATCAAATAGGGCAAACGGGATCCCATTGGAGAAGAGGATCCCACCGGGAAACGGGAACCCACAGCAAACGGGATCCTAACGGGATCGGGATCCCCCCCCCTGAAAACGGAATCTCACTGGGATCAGAGAAGCCACCAGTATCGGGATACGACCGGTATCGTGATCACAACGGGAAACGGGATCACACCGGGATTATGATTGAACCGGGATCGGGATCACACCGGGAAAAGGAATCCGATTGGGTTTCCTCCGAGGAACGAAACGTTTACACAAGTTTTAATAAATGTGTTTTAATAGGATACAGATTTATAATTATCACTTTTACTAGAGCGGTGTTTATTTGTACACGGTACTTAAATTTAATGTTAATTATAAACTTTTTATAACATTTTGTTTGGGGCCAGGGGCCCCGAAATCTTTTTTTTTCTTATATGAGCTATATAAATAAAAATGAAACTATGTGATTAAACTACTTCATCAATGAATAATTTTTTGAAATATATCAAAACAGTTTTTCATTAGAAAAAACGCAACGAACAAACTATTACTATATTACTGTAATAATTATCGTTTTGAATTAATTTTAAACTCAACTAAGTTTTTCCCAAATTTAAAGTTTCAGAAAAAAGAATAAATAATGTTTTCTAGTAAAGGTCTACAGACTTCGTATGGCTATTAAAAACAAGTCATTTAAAAAAAATTCTTATCTAAATAGTATAAAAAAGAAAAAAGGAAATATTTTCAAAAGTCATATAATATGATTTATCTGTGAGAAGATGAAGCAGTGTGGATTTCCAAATAAATGCAGTAACTTAAAAGCTTTTTTGCAATTTCATTACATTCTTTATTTAAATGACTATAATAATGAATTTATGGCAATTTTTGTAAGACTATTTGATTTACTTCTCCCCCCCCCCCAACCCAAAAAAAAAAAAAAAAAAAGACACAAAACATAAATCCCTGGATTTTTTTCATATTGATATTATATCAAAATAAACTTTTCTCTAAACACTAGTACCAAAAAATGTAAGTAACAAAATCGAAAGATTTGCTTTAACAAAAATGGAACAATGGTCTCTCGGCTAATTTTGAAAGTAAATTAAATTGCCAAAAAACGTTCAATATTTATTAACAATATTCGCAGCATAATGTCGCTAGAAGCGTGAGACCCCCTAGAGGAATGAGGCAACATAGAGGCATAAGGCCAGTGCCCAGTGTGCCCATGCCTTAAGACGGCACTGACACGCACACACTCTCTCGTTTGGGTGCGGGCCCTCTTGATTTCTGGCCCCTTTTGTTAACTACAAAAAAGCACTGGTCCGAATCCCAAATATAAATTTCTCATTCGGGAAAAAGTATAACATTTTACCTACCCCCCCCCCCCCAAAATATATATATTAAAAAATCCGAAAATCCCCCCGCACAGCTTTTTTTTTTAGCTTGACACGCCTAACACAAAGAACTTTATATCCACTTCCAAGTGCATCCGATACTACTTGTAAGAAGAAGGAGAGTGATGTCGTGACCAGCCCTTCGGTGTTAAATGTGCCTCGATCTTAATACAAAAAAAATAACAAAGTCATAAATAGATATTCTTTCTGCACTCATAAAATTAATGTAGAGGGAAAGAAAAGTGTGTCCGTGTGTGTGTGGGGGGGGGGGGGGGTATTTGACTTGCGCAAGGGTAACCTTCAATGAATGTCGATTTTACAAGGACTTCATTTAGAACGATTATGGTATAGGTGTCGCAGTCACCTTATCATGTTCATCGTTATTTGTTGGTTCATTGCGACGAGATTTAACTTTAATGCAACTACTGATGAAAGCAGAGAAAATAAGTATGCCTTCTTAACCCTATATGTGGCATTTTCTTGCCAATTGGCAACATGTCTTTGTAAGAGGAGGGGGAACGGGATGATACAGAACGTTTAGAGTTATAGACTTTAATTTTTGCATTGTTGCTCACTTTACTTTCCACTAATTCTCAAAATATCGTATTCCTGCTCTATTAATATCATTTATCTTGACTTCGAATGACACTTGAACCTTGTCCTTGTTCCATACCTGCAACATGATCGCAAACAACCGCCCTAGTATTGGTGACAAACAGAATCTACAGGTGAAGAGGGGCCAACATTTGACTTCTCTTGCACTAACAAAGTGTGCTAACATTCTAACCAGCCATCTGCAGGGCACAGACAGTCACACATTAAACAAATATTATATATTGTTAAAAGCCTAAATATATATATGACTATTAAAATTTACACTCATTAATTTTTTAATAGTCAATTTTAAGCTTAAATTTTTATAGAGAAAACATGATTGTTGACGTCAAAATCCTACCCCCTCTCCCCTTTGTCAACAATTGTCAAATAGTTCCACCCCCACGCCCTATTTTGTTGACATAATTAATGAACGCCCCCTAAATGGAGCAAGGACAAAACGGAAAAGTTGGTTTTCTGAAATATAAAAAAAAAGAAAAGTGTGATGCATTATCATAACTAACTTGAGATGCACATCATTCAGTCTGATTTACGCATTTTTAAATTAATTATTTTTGTCGATAGTCTGAAAGAGCTATAAGTAAAATTTTATTTTCTTTAAATAAAATACTTTTTTTTTTACCTGCTTTAAAAAACAAAGGGTTCGGAGGTCACGCAGCTAAAATGTTAAGATGCATTCTTAAGTAGCTTTAGGCCTAGTGTTACGGTAACCTATTGTTACGGTAAAGTTATTATTACAATAAATAAAATACAACAAAGCTCCTGAGCTGTCTTCTAATAAAATATGCAAACACACATGTTAATAAATTAGTGAACAGTCTATCTAATCCCCCGCGCCCAACCAAAAAAACAATAAAAAACAATAAAAAACAAAAAACAAACTAACAAGCAAACTTTTTTCGCTTAGACGCAAACTTTAAGCCATTGGTTTCGGGTCCTGACTGAATAATTGACATTTTGACTAGTAGACTAATATTGGAGATAGCCCGAAGAAGCGTGGCGAGAACACATGCCGACCATTGTAAGAACTAAAAAGATGTTAATCAATCAAGTTCAAGAATTGTATTTTTATATCATTAAATTAAACAGCGGAGTAAACAAACTTCTGAGAAGCGTTTTAAGTTTTAGCTAATCCGACACAGGTAAACTGACTTTGTCCGGTTTTGTGCCCCTCTTCAAGTGGCGCCAAAGGCACGTGTCGTTTCTGGCCACACCCTCGGTAATTCATTAAATAGTGTAAACATTCGTAAATTAGACCTACCTCTTCTGCACCACAAGACAAACTGTTGCAAACAAAAAATGTTAACTCAAATATTAGCGATGTATTTCTTGACCAGACACAAAATAAAAAAACCCACCGCTCTGGCAAACTAATAATTTCAACTAAACAAAAATAATTTTAAAAAACATAGAATAATAAATAACTTATATTCAATTATTTAAAAAGTATGTGCGCCAGTGCTTACCATGTGGGTAAAGTACGTGTTTATGAATTGAGAACAGATCGTGGTGCTTCAGGATTTTTCGCGTCACGGTCTACATGCGACCTTCGGCCAAAGTGCCAATGTGTTAATTTTCCGTACATTCCTTACAGTTGAGTGATCACAGCCTTAGGTGTTTAGAAAGTAGTTCTCAAACAGCATTTCTTTTGGGTAATACATTTTAAGAAATGTTTCATTACTTTCTACCTTTTATTGCATTTTTACTCTTCTTTGATAGAAAATCTTCTTTAAAAAGTTTGTATCTTTAAAAAAATTGTTATGTCATTATTACACGTTAATCGGAATAACGCTAGACGACAAGGGTGGTAAATTTAGCACTAAACGTTATTCGCAACAACGCTAGTTGACGGGAGATTTTCTCATATGCTAATCATACTATGTTAGGATTCTCAACCGCACGCCCCCCCCCCCCACTCACCCCCATCCGTCCCTCAAAAGACCCTTTTTAAAAACTATTCTTGTGTCTCCTTTCTGAATCTGCTGCAATAATTTTAATTTGGTACAATCAAAAAGTGTCAGCCTGGAAATGAGACAAGTTGAAAAAAAAAAAAAAAAAAGCCGACCAGAGCTTATTTTGTGCTAAGCTTCATCGGTCGATATAAAATGTCACCTCAATGAGTATTGAGAACAAATACACACCTTTTGGATCTATTAATAGCTATACAAAACTGTATAGGCTATTCATCAAATAAATTTCATTGATTCAGTGGAGCATGGCTATAGCCATTCCTTAGAGGCCGACCATAAAGTACGTACCACTATTTCTTTTTTATAAATTTTACCCCCCTCTCACCAATGTCCCAACCTGTCACAAATCTTAGGGACCCCCCCCCCCCCCCCCACCGGCCAGAAAGTACGTCAAACTTTTGAAATAAAAAACTAAAAACGTAAAAACTAATTAAATTTAATCTAAAACACCCTTACAATAAACGGTTAAATGTAAAAAAAGTGACATCTGTCAGAATACATCTGTCACAATAAAAGGTTTAACATCACTGTCAATGTCAGGTTTTATTTTTTATGATAACAAGAATTATATATAATGTGTGACACAAAATATAATATATATATAAGTATAAATTTGTTTGTGAGTTCGTTTATTTGTTCTACAAAGGCTTTTACATGGATTGATGGATCTAGAGCAAACGTGGCACACATATCCATTTTTATTCCAGAATCAAATACTGGAGGGTGGAGTTATGAACTTTTTATGATATTTCTTTTGGGCCCCAAATTCGTTTTTTTCTAATATGAGCTATATAAATAAAATCAAAACAACAAATAATACTATATGAATAGATCCACTGGCTCACACTCTCCCCATCGCTACCCCATGTGATATTACACAATTAAGCTGGGCCTTACACTAATAACAATGACTCAATGAACAATGGAAATTAACCTGGTCACTTTGACCACGACCCATCTGAAACAATAAGCGCTCATCTGGTCAGGGCGTCAGATGCGACGCTTAATGCAAGGCAGGACGCTAACATATATCTATAAAAGGGAGCGCACCACGCTACCCGCTCTCTTTCACCTGTAGTTTGACAGCAGAGCCTGGCTAGCATTTATTGTTGATAAAGTTTGTTTATCCATAATTGGCTAGGTTGGTATTGTTAATTTTCATGTGTTTATAACTTTTAATAAGAAATGTTAGGATTGTAGTTACGTTACTGTTAAACTATGATTAAGTATTAATAATGATTAATGATGTGATTCGAATGTCTTAGTTATGTATTGCATTATTATTCTTATTTACAGCCAGTATAGAGTATAGAGTAGGCAGTATAGAATATACTGTATAGACTAGATTATAGCTCAGTATATCTCAGTATAGTTGAGTATCGCTCAGTATAGTTCAGTTAGTAGGAGTCAGTCGATTAGGGTCAGATCAACGCTGACATCGTAATCAAAGAGATCCAAGTGTAGATCAGGCCATGATAGGCTCCGCCAGAAAAAGAGTCCAGTCCAGGCTTGTTGCGTGTAACCCACCGTAGAGTGTTGGAGCCCACTACTTACACGCCCCCCCCCCCCCCCGCAGAGTGAGTGACCAGCGATTAAAATATTTAATTACCAAAAATTAACTACACACACATAACATACAATCGACACATATAATGAATAACTATTATACTCTCATAATTCTATTCAATACGAATTGTAATCTTGTCCTGAGGTAAGCAGTCAGGTACGGCCCAAACACACACAGCAGTTTTCTTTAGTTTGGCCTCTCTCTCTCTCGTTGGTAGCAACACATTTCCATCGGGGGCGTCCATTAATTACGTAAACACTTGTAACTAATCAAAATACGTGCTTTTTTATAAGTTCAAGGTTGATGCGTCAGAAATGAGGTGACGCTATAATTTTGTCAGAAAAAAACGTTTTTACCACGACTTAACGCTGATTGAAGCGTTCAGTAACTTTCGTAAGTGACGGGAAGCTATATTTATCTAAATTCTGAAAAATAAAGATTTTCATTGATACCAAATACGGGCGATTCTAAGTACATTCATGGGAAAATAACTAAAATAAACCTTTTAAAAAAGAATTTTTACCCGTTTCTAAGGTTAATAAAATAATATTTTAAAATGTTTTAACTCTTTAATATAATTAATTTAAAATTTCTTTAAAATGGTTTTAAAATTAAATATCCGGTTATATTGAAACCCCAAAATACTCAAAAATTAATATTTTCGCCGATTCCTGTCTAGCACCGCCCCTTACCATTAGAGCAAGATTCTCACACAGTAGTAGTGTAGTGACACTTGTTTCGATGCCAGCATTTTCGATGCTAACATTAACATTTAGTCAACAGCTAACTATCTTTTTTACAAGGAAAAGGTTAAAATCAATTATATTTTACAAACTTTTTAACAATAATAGAAGATCAATATAAAACATAAATTTAAATAAAAAATTAGAATATATTATTTTCACAATTTCTCTATTGAAACTCTTTTCGGACTTCTTATGGCTCAGTTCACGCCTTTCAAATTGTCTTCAAATTTGACGATAACTTGTTCGTGTAAAATGACCATTAGAAACCGTTAATTTACACACACACAAATAAAAACATCGAACAAACCTCCGTTCGATCAAAATTCCGTTCGACCAACCTTCCGTTCAATCAAATTTCCGTTCGACCAAACTTCCGTTCGATCAAATTTCCTTTCGACCAAACTTCCGTTCGATCAAATTTCCGTTCGACCAAACTTCCGTCGATCAATTTTCCTTCGACGAAATTTCTTTCGATCAAATTTCCGGATACGCTTTTACATGCTGTCTATGATTTCTTGTTTATCTGCTACCTTTATCTTTGGGCCTGATCTCCTAGAGAAAGTTCATCGTACACAGACTAAAGGCTTTACTCTTGACAAAGTGGTGACCAACCTAGAGACCTTAAGATTGTTTCTGCGCGAAAAGCGCTATCACTTGGTGGAACTTGCTATTGAAAAGGAACTTTTAAAATCAGATAAATATGGAATTTCGGTAGAGAGAAGATTACGGTTTAAGAAGAGAACAATTAAAAGATGCTGGTCTCCCTCTGCGAGAAGAAAACAGTAAGGAGATGCAGTGCCTTCTTAAGGCATGGGCCCAGTGGGTGCTGGCCCAGGGCCCCGCGCTTGTAGGGGGGCCCCACGTTTCTAGGAGACTCACTCTTCTGGAGGCATCATGCTTGACAATTTTTGAATGAATATTGAAAGATTTGGACAATTTGTTTGGATTTAAAATTCCCAATTTCCCGATTTTAACCACGATATATATCAGCACATTACAAAATAAATATTATAAATGCGAATCAATGTTTTCAAATGGGGGGGGGGGCGCTAAAAAGGTATTGTGCCCCGGGCGCGAGTTAAGCTCGCTACGCCACTGTGTTTCGATCTCTGTGTCTGTGGCTTCATGTGAGCGGAACTTTTGAAAACTATGGCTTATCAAGAAATAGTTACGATCCACAATTGGACAGTTAAGGCGTTCTGATCTGTGTCTACTATCAATTGAAAGTGATACGGTGAAGAATATTGATTTTGATCAAGTGATTGACAGGTTAGAAGCTTTGAAGACCAGAAAATGAACATTTTAAATAATGTAAATTAAATGTAAAAATAACTATAACTTATAACAGTTCAAAAATACATTTACCTCTTGTCCTGACCTTTAATTAATGTGCTTTTATTCTTGTCATTGTTATACAGTGGACTTCTTTTAACTAGAAGAAATCCATTGTTGAAGTTGGGGAGGGGCGTGACACCATGAGTTTACCGCACCGCGTGACACCAACCCTAGCTACGTCACTGTGTAGAACTGTGTCCAGGACTATTGTTTGAATGTCACCGGGAAGGGTGTAGGACTGTCTGTAGGCCTGTTGTTTAAAGGCCAGCATGTAATATAGAAAATGAGAAGTTAACTCTCTTTTTTGGGGTACCCTTTGGACCCATGGGGTGTTTTCTTAAAATAAGGGGACCCGGTGTAAAAATTGCACCCGGCTAAGCCATAGTCCTAATATAGTAAAAATATTTGCATAAAACAAGCAGGTCAAGCAGAGCCGTCGCTCGCCTTTTCGAGACCCCCTGCCACTTTTCCGTTTTGTCCTCCATCATGCATTGAAAGATGATAATTAAGAAACATCTTTAAGCCTCTAAAATATCCGAGGCCCCTTGCGGTCGTAGGAGTACCCGGGTAAGCAATAGGTTCTAAGGTAAAGTGACACCTACATGTTTTAACTAGCATCTTTTCCATTGCTATCCAATTAAGTGTAGAATGTTGCAAAACTAAATTCAGGTAAGTTCTAAAATGCATTCTTGTAATTTGAATTTATCAACATTTTTCTGGGACTATAAATATTTAAGGGGCGAGAAAAAGCTAGGACACTAGAGTGACACAACTTGAATAAATTTATTTCATGTCCCGCTAATGCGGAGTAGGAAATATATTTGATCATTATTGGTGAAGTTTGAAATGCCACCTCAGAATTGTCAGAAAGAATCTCCGAATTCAAGTTTGTGCCACATGCATCCCTGCAGTTTGAATCTACCCGACTGTTTTCAGCATCCTACATTTCTCTGCCCCCCCCCCCCCCTATTTTTTTCCCTCACGCTGATCAATGTTACAGTATGGGGTTGAATATAAGCTTGTAGCAAATGATTACTCTGGGGTACGCCATAACCGGAGAGAGATCGGTTTATGCATGGCGCTTAGTGCCATAACTAATGTTTCCCTCACCAGAGACCCTTAAAAAATTCCTTCCCTAGATCAAAAAGTCTAATAGGAACATTAAATTCGGGTATCTCTTGGTTTTGAAATAATTAAAATTTTTCTGGAGAAACAGACCCGCTCAGGATTCATCGGCGCCTTCCATTTCTGTTCTTTGAAAATTATCGCCAATTTTAGTACCGATAGATAGGCTACACTGTCAGTTGCATAGTTAGTTTTAAGAAAATGATTTTTACTGCTTTCAATTACACGATACAAGCTCTAAATTTGTCCGAAAATAACGCACCTCCATATAAAGAAAAGGAGACACCTGGTTGAACCACGCCACCCGCCCCTCTCTACACCATTGACAATGGCGTAGCTAGAATGTTTGGCATCAGAGCTAAGAGATAAGCCTCAGGGGATCCAGTAACAGAATGAATTTAAGATTGTGTATAGCTGGAGCTGGCCCTGGCGTCAAAATGCCAAATTTAGTTGCTGAAAGATGCCTCCCCCGCGGATAAAATTAACTGAAAGTGGTCAAAGCGCATGGGCCTTCCTGGACCATATTGCTTTTCATAACATTGCTTGAATAGCAGGCTGTAGACATAGTGCTGTCGATCGAAATGGGCGCCCATGACGGACTAGTAATAGACGTTTTTCGCGCCCCAGTCTTTGTGAAGTGCATGGGATTTTATTTATTTCACTGTTAAGGACTATTATAAAGAAGCTTTTGGCGCCCCCGTTATGTCTGCGACAGGGCCTTTCTTTGCACGCCCATGAGGTTATAGAAGGATTGGAGGCCTCAGGGCAATTCTTTGCCCGGGTCCCCACTGCTGTAAAGATGGTCCTGATTGTGCGATTGGAATTGTTTTTGAATTTTTGTACGCAAATGCTCCATAGCATGCGTACTGCTAAGATAATAATAATAAAAATATAAGATAGGACAGTTTGGTTAATCAAAAATTGACGCATTATTGTTATTTAAGATATTTTAAGCATTTAGCCCTGTTGTGGCCTTATTTCTGGTTTGGTTTGGCCTTTTTCAAAATTTTGACCTGACAACCCTGGCCGGAAGTAAACAAGGAATTTATACCACTAAACTGGCGGTAAAGGGCTACAGTCAATAGTAAATTAAGCTTACAATTTAAAACTGCAGAGAAAATTTAAAGGCCTAAATAAACTAAATTTGATCTCTCCAAATTTACCGAGTTAAGCCTGGGCTTCCTCCCAACGTATTATTTGTAACCTGTGTAGGCTTCACTTGGGCTTCTATACTATATGTCTATAGTCTATAGACTATATTAATTATTTACTATAATTTTATAATATAGTCGAATCGATTACGACTACTAATTAATACTACTATACTATACTACATATTATTATTAATATATATATGTATTAATTAAAAAATATATATTAAATTAATAATAAAAAAAATACTATACATCTATTATAGCATGTATAATGATACTAAAACTTCAGTATACTAGTATACTTAAGTTTAAGCCTAAGCATACTAATTATAGTTCTTCTAGAGTTACTAAGAGATTAAAAAATTATAATACAATTTACGGAGGGGGGTGGGGGGTCTACCCAATTTACACACCTGTGTGTTGGCGTAGTGGTAGCATCAGGTAGTTTTGGTGAATTGGTAGTGGTTATGTAGGCCTACTACTAGTACTTAGTGCTAGTAGTCGAAGTAGTAGGTTTCAGTTTAGCTTATTACTTATTACTTTATTTCTAGAATTACTCGACATGTAACCCAAACTTTCAATTCAATTGCCCTGTCATCTATTTTCAAATCAGGCCGATATCTAAGGCAGTGTCTACACGTCCGGCGTGCCGGACGTTTAGTGCGGGAGATAAAAAGTCCGGCGACCAAGTCACATGACCGCCGGACGCCTAGTGGGAGAAATTTATCGAGATATTCGTCTGGCGGGCCCGTCAGATGACCGCCGGATGCCTAGTTGGAGAAATTTTTCTGGCGAGCATGTGACCGCTAGTGGAAGATATGTCATGTGACCGCCAGACGACTATTTGGTTAACCGTAGGTCATGTGACAAAAGGTCGCCTGCAAAATAGTTGCATTGCATATGATATCCCAATATTGTGTACAATAATTACATATATTAGTCAGCCGATCCCTTGATAATAAATAAATACTGAACATGTTAATATATTCATATGCTATGACTATGAGATACATAAACTGTAAGCATTTGACTGTGAATATTAAACTAGTGGGCCTATACTTAACTAACTAGTAGTAGCCGTACTAGTATTACTAACTATTTGATTCCCACTCAACAAAAAAAAAGTCCGTTATATTAGTTAAACATCTCATAAAGCTCTGACTACTGTTACAAATAAACATAATAAATTAAATATAAAATATACTTTTAATTAAAATAATAAGAAAAAAAAAGTAAAATCGATCCCGATCCAGTAACCTATCAGATATCGTAAGGTCGCTAAGCGTCTTTTCTACCACAAGACCACACTAGTTCATATTGAATTGCCTTATCTTAAAACCTGGTCAGTACTGAGAAGTAGGGTTTGTTACGGCGGTCATGTGACTTGGTCGCCGGACTCCGGGAGATATTCATCTCACGCTTTATTTAGCATTGTCTCTTTTTAACCATTTGTCATTTGTTCATTATATATACCAGCAATGGTTCTAGTTTTTCTTTTGTAGAATTGTACATATTTCTTTTTCATTTAAATGTCAAGACAATCTTGAATTTGTTGAAATGAAGTAAACTCTGATGGACTATTAGCGGTCACATGACAAGGCTGACGGACAAATATCTCGTCCAACTTTGTTACGGCCATCATGTAACTTTGTTGAATATATATTAGCCGGACGAATATCCGGAGAACTTATTCGTCTGACCGTCGGACGTGAAGACACTGTTTTTATTTTGGTCTTACATTGTACATGTAACAACAGCATTAATTCTAACGCCGAAGTTATATGTTGAACGAAACAAACAATCATGTTCATATTTTAGCTGTTACAGTACGTAATAGATCTATTTAGAGATCAGCTAATAACATTCTCATTCTAAATTTTCAAAAGGAAGAATTTTTCTACGTTGAAACAAATGACACAAGTATAAGATAGTACCAAAGACTTTTTTGAGCTTTTAAAGTTAAATATTCTTTTAATTTTGGCTATGGCATTTTATGAATCCACTGAGAGGTGACAAAAAGGATCGAGTTCCCCTCTCTGGACCTCTTAAAGGGCGCTCTAGTCTAGTCACACATGTATAAATGGCTTGGAGTACTCCTATTTACACGCCAGCTTCTGGTAAATTTTACCCATCAACTAGAATTCCCCGCACTCCACAATCCAGACGTTTGATAGGTAGGTACTATTATTCATTAACATTAAGTATGGCAATCTTACTGACTTACTGTCATCCTTTAAGTTTTTAGGTAATATTGTGGCACTATTAAAAAATATATTAATAAGATTATGAAGGTACTTGCCCAGTAAGCAAAATATTCTGTATCTGTGCAGCACCAAGTGACACATTCATACGACAGCGTGAAGTGACAGAAGATGGTTACAGAGGTAAGTAGAATATATTAAATTACTAGTATCAATTATTTGAGTTAAAAATCCCATTCATAACAACTGCCATTTTGTGCGGTAGAGATGTTTTCCATCTTAATTTGATGTTTTAATGACCCAAATAAATTTCTCCAAATGTTCTATTTTAAATGGATTTACAGATTTACCTTCTTTCACTTCAAGATTATCTATATCTGCTTGAAGTAATTTATGAAATGTAATCACATATTATAGCTTAATTTATTTAGTAATGCTTTGACTTTGCCTATTTTTTAGGCCTTCTGAAGAAGACGTGGATTTTACACAGTCTATCACCTCTGTTCAACTTCAAGACTGATACAGTGTCTCTAAAGAAATATGCCAGATCGTTAGATAATGCATTTTCATCGGTAACTGATATAAAATTATCCTCAATGCAAAACGTCTGTGTGCCCACAGAGGAACTTTTTCAGAACTGGCATGTAGAAACATAGTACCAATATATTTCATTTGCAATATTGTCTTTATTTTGATCCATTAGCTGACGATCCTTAATTTTGTTGCCCCAATAAGTTGATTCAAAAGTTCCACTTCTGGTTGAGTTTATTTTAGGAACATTTAGTTTTAAAAATAATCTATTATGAATAAAATTCCATTTTATGTTTTTTTGTTCAGATTCCAAGTCTCCTTTCATTAATTTTTCATTGATGCCAAAATCGTGTCATTCAGATTAGTCTGAGGTGCTTGTAATAAAAAAAATATATTTTTTTATCAACTTTAAGAGGCTTGCACATTTAGGTCTCCAGAATGTTAGTGAAAGATGCCAAATTCAATGAATGTTAAATTATATGATGAATCAATCAGCGTTAATTGAATTCATTTATATAAATTTAAAGATTCGTGTAAAGTTTCTTGTGTGCTGGTAAGTTGTATGTAAACCATGGTTTATGCCTGATAAGGCTCAATTACATAGTCAGACTTGTGATTATTGTGCTTAGACAAAAAACATAACCACCTGCCATTTTTTCTTTACTTTGGAAATAAGTTGTGGCTGTTTCTTTACATTGGAAATAAGATTTGGCGGCTGGCTTTGTGCCTTATCTTTCTTAAGGATTACATTTTTTTTTTATTTATGACTCTGCCCTTTTCTTAACAATTTGTTAAGTATTCAATTTGTGTTTCAGGAGAGAAGGCCAACTCTTGAAGAGTCTGGTCCACCAGAAAAATGTGAATTTAGTGTTTATGAGGGCCTAAAATTCCACGATTGTAAGTTTTTTTACAATTCTATGCTTTAGTTAATCCAGTTTAGCTTGAACTACTTAATGTAGCTGTTGATCTACATAATTACTAAAATAACTACCCTGTTGTTTTCATTGTTGAAGAAAATGAGAAGAGGAAGCAGGAGGGTGGTACATATTTCTCAACATATTCGTGGATATCCATATACTCTAAATGGGAATGTTCCTTGCATAGGTATAGTTCACCGTACATCTAAGTAAAAATGGTTTACTCTTTCTTTTAGCCGACCATGATGCGTTGCAGATTCAAATTAAAGAAGAAAATATTTCAGGTAAATCAAAAGCGGCATTTTTTTTATTATATTCTAAAGCCTAAACTTGGACCTAATGTATTTTTACTGCAAACCCATACCTTTTTGTTTGAAAAAAGGCCTTAAAATGCCTTGTCTACTTATAATCTTGATCTGTTAATCTTGCTCCAAAAAATATGTATTAATAATAAAGAGGAAGCAATTGAAAAAATATTTATTTCAAAATAAAAAAGGTGTCAAAAACCCTTACAATATTATTTTAAAAATGAACTGTTGTCATACAATATAAGTGGGTCAAGTAGATGTTGTTGCATATCATTACATGAATAAATGTATATGTCTTTATGATGCACAACCCTAACTTTAAATAGCATTTTTTACCATAAATGTGGCAAATGTAATTCATGTATTATAAGCGAAACTTGCTTGATTATCATAATGATCTTTAAAAAAAAATTTTCATGCTCTAAAATATACTGGTATATATTTTTCTTACAGAAGACAGTAAAAAATTACAATGGAAATTTTAAAAAGCAAAAATTGAAAGGTCATACTTAGCCATTGCTAGATTTTAGGGTGAAATAACAGCCAAACAATTATATGATGCTAATTTCTTGAACTTAAAAAAAATATCAGATAATATCCCTGTGCTTTGAGAGGAATAGATCAATAGCTCAAAATGGAGTAATTTTGGTATGGTGATGCCTGCAGGGCCAATCTGTTTTTATGAATTCCTAGCATGCTCTGACTCTTTGACATATTTTGGACAGGGAGAGGCTCTACCATTGTGCTCACTGCATTATTTGTGTGTGTTAATGTGGACAATGTTGTGCCAGACAATCTCTCCAGCCACTTCAAGTACTATCCTGTCATCATGGTCACTGGGACAAAGTCAAGGACTGAGGTGCTGCTTAACTGGATTGAAGTTAGTGGCGTGCTTGAAACGGGGTAGGGTTAAGATGGGACTGCTGATTATTTCTTTACAAAAAGAATGTGCTTGACTGGTCTGTATTCAAAATGTTGAGACACGTATCCGAAAAGTTGCTTGAAAAAAAATTTTGTCTACGGAAAATTGATAGATGGAAGTTGAACGCATTATTTTGTTTTACCATATAGTATAAAATTTGAAAAAAATTTGATAGTGTGAACTGAAAATAAAATTCAACCAAACTTCCGTTCTACCAAACTTCCGTCAATCAATTTTCCGTTGGCGAAAGTTCTTTCAAACAAATTTCAGGTACCTACTGAGACATATAAAATGATTTTTTTGGGGGGGAAATGGCAATATATGTTATCATAGAAGTCAACTCACCAAGACATCGTGAATTCAGTTTAACCCTTTGAATCCGTGATCCTTCATCGACCTGCGCCTCAAAAATCCACAACCTGTCAGACGGATATTTCTCGGTCTCCCATACCTTATCATTGATCGACAGTCCGTATGTAAAATTTTTTGTAAATATGGAGTTCATGGTTTATCATGTGACTTGCGAAAGGTCACAGTAATGGCTGCACCCATGGTTGCATTGTTTTGTTATGTTTTAGTAATGTTTTTCGATGTATAGAGGTGACGAAAATGCAAAAATTGCTTTTCTAAAGGATACAAACTAGAGTAGTTTTATGACAATGTAATTAATTCAGAGGATTATTATTTTGTTTTGAAAAAGGATTGAAATAAACAAATAGACAATGATAGTGACGATCGATTGACTTCAATTTCTAGTGCTATCGATGTGTGCTTAGGGAAAATAATAAACAAGGTCTACCCCCCTAGTTCTAGCCTTGGCTTTTATGAAAAATCAGGGTCATATAAATGACCTTTTACTATGCCATTTTACAACATTTCTAAGACAATTTTATTTCTGTAATACATTTTATAATACTAATGGACTACTAACAGACACATAGATTGAAATGTGCTGTCATTTTTCCCAGGAGCCCAGGGGCATGGGTATTTTAGGCCCAGGTGCCAAGGGTTCAAAGGGTTAAACCCTTGTTATATAAAAACAAACAAAACCTTAATTTAAGAAAATAACATTATTTGAAATGTAAAACTTGCAATAGAGATGTAAATATTTTTCAAACATATCAAATTGTTGATTAACTTAGTAATAAATTATTAACTTAGTAATATGTTGTTAACTTAGTAATACGTTATTAACTTAGTAATACATTTTCCATGTATCCGAATGATAGCCCAGCTGCTTCATAACCATTGTTCCCCTACTTTATCTTTTTTTTTTCTACCTAATACACAGCGCCATTTTGATTGCCGTTCAAGTCCTTTGACTTTCAACAACGTTGACATGCAGTGGATGCTTGCTTGTTGGTGCAGTCAACTGGAAGGTGGGTGGACTTAAACTTCATGTGCCGCTATTCCAGTCATGGTCACATTAATTGTTTACACCTTACTCTGGTCTATGAACTGTGGGTCACAACTGTTTAACAATTTTGATTTTTCACAATTTTCTGTCAAACAAAGTTCTTGCATGCAAATTTTTGATACATATAAACACAGAATTTGTTTGACTGATGTTATATTATTATTATTAACTTAAGAACCAGTTGTATTTTTTTCCTGTACAGGTACAATGTCCATGCCTGTTCTACTCCGCTATTCTGTGTCCGAGTTTTGTGACGGCATCAGCACAATTGATATTAGGTGTGAGGCCCCATTTTGTAAAGAACTCTGGGACAGGTGAGCAACTAATAATGGAAGTCAAACGATATAAATTTCACTTCCTTCATTTAAATACACGAATCTGTGTTATTACTGCTAGCTAATTAATTATGTCTAATTACATCTAATTTCTATCAAATTCAACATCGCAGTCCATTTTTAAAAAATGCTGTTTATGGTAAAAAAACAACTAATATTTGATGATAATCTGACTTTTAAACAAACTATTTAAATTTAAAAGTTGCAATCATTTGATTTATGACGGATGTAACCATGCTAGTATGGGCAGTAAGGGTAGCAATCCAGGATCCCGAATTTCGAAAATACTGGAATACCGTTCCATAAATTATGCTCGAAAAAACTGGGATTGGATTTATAAAAACCGGGATTTCATTTTCAAATTTTTTTTTAATATCGTTTTTCTAAGTTTCCACGTTGTAGTTAGAGCAAGACATATCAATAATTTATGAGATGTGTAAATCCATCACACCACGTGTATCTAGTTCAAAGAGAGCGGACCGACGGGCTAGATCTGTGTACTCTTATTTGCCAAGAATCATGACGTTGTGATTAGTTTTGTTTTTTCATCGTACGTGTATAGTGTGTAAGTGGAGACGAGTCGAGACCTGAAGGTACAGGATTGGTAAGTAAATGTTTTCATATTATTGACAAATAAGTGATTGGTATAGTTGAATGAAGATCGAATTTTGACTTCCATAAAGAGTTTGTATGGAAATAATTACATGTTGCACTCAAATGACGGTGTGAACTTTTAATTAAATTTTTTTTTTGATTGCTGGATTTATTTTAATTACGCCAAAACACTTACTTATTTTAAAAATATGATAAAGTCATATTTTGATAATCAAATATCCTTATTTTACGACACAGAAAAATTATGTTACTTCTATTTTGTAATAACAATATTAGTAATTTACATTCAACTCATAATTGATTTTTGAGCTATTTTGTCTCATTCTGAATTTCCCAGTATGTCTGTACCGTACTTAGCCAAAATGTACATGACTGAATGTCCCAATTTGTCTGTACCGTACTTAGCCAAACATTTACATGACAATTTAAACATTAAAAAAAGTTTTACACGTCAAACCAATTCGATTGAATTAATAATTTTTTTTTAATGATTTATTTTCCCAGGTTGATAGAAAGAAATGGGGGACCCTGAAAAAAGTAATCCTAAATTTGAAAAACATATGAGGCTTTTGGAAACAAATAAATCAGTTTGGCATTATTTCTTGAAAGCTACGGACAATCTCTCAGCTAATGTATTAGATGTAACAAGATACTTAAAACATTGAGAGGAACAACTTCAGGCCTTCAGATTGCGACCAGATGTGAAAGCATCGTGGATATTCAAAAGCTTGGTCAGACAGCGGATTCCTAGTTGGAGACAATCTTTAAACAATGTAATTGAACATCTTGGATCTGAGCATGACGAACTTGATGATACACTGCCGCTTAAGAGACAATTAGAAATTGAAATACAAAAGAAACTTCAGGCTCAGGATAATGCCTCCAGGCCAACGGATGGAGACATTGACACATTGGTAAAAATAGAAATGGCTTTATTTGAGAATGGCGGTTCAATAGGAAAATATCTAGAATTTGCGTATCATAGCCTATGGTCTATTCCTATGAACAGTGTGGCGTGAGAGCGAGTGTTCTCTTCATGAGGTTACTTTTGTAACCATTTGCGGTCAAAGTTAAGTGACTAAACATTAGACACGTGATCATTTTTATGATCTCATGATTTAAATTTGACCAAAGAATAATACGACACAAATTATTTGAATATTTAATTAATAAAACTATTTAAATTTAAAAGTTAAGAATATTATTTTTGTTCCTTTGATTAAAATGGTAAGATAAACATTTGTGTTATTGTTAAAAGTTTATTAAAATTCAAAATGTAATATTTTTTCTGAATGTTTTTATTTCATTGATAAATCCTCACCTTTAATCTCGAATCTCGGCTAAAAATTCTGTAAATATCGATAATACGGGGATTACGGTATTTGTAAACTTCAATATTGAAAATACCGGTTTTGGCAAAAGGGACCAGTTTTGCGAACCCTAATGGGCAGGGAGAAAAGGGGAGATTATTTATGAAATTTTCTTGTTGCTATATTAAATGGACGTCACTCTGTGTCCTGTGGAGATAAAGGTTAAAAGCAGTGAGTAGATGTAAAGGTTACAATCGGTGTTTCGGTATAAAGTGTTAAGCTCCACATGACATACAGGAAGAAATAATTACCTCTGCATTATTTGTATGGGGGGGTGGGGGTGTTCAAGTAATGCCTTCTGGGCTTGTGAGCTTTAGATTTTTTGTAAATAGTGTATAATATTATTAGGGTGAACACGTTTCAACAAAAAATCAATTCAGAACACTAATCATTGATCTTGACCATTACCAAAGTGTAATATATATAGCCAGGAAAAGAGCTAATCCTGTTTTGTTTTGCAATTTTTCTTATTAATCTTTCTCAGAGTCAGTATCAAATTTTAATTATCTCTCCTGTTTGTACAAAATACTTATTTATTTCTAGTCATTTTTCTGAACATCTCGTGCAATGTAAAATATAGAATTGTATACATTTGCTCTCGAGCTACCTGATATTATTGTGTATAATGGATGTCTATAGGGGACTGCAACTTCCTAAAAAAGCCGGGGTTTTTGCCCTTGTTAATCTTTTTCGCCTAGAAATTAGAAAATTGTCTCAGATACATAATTTTTTCCCCCACAAATTCGCAACGCTATACAGACGGTGCCCGATTCTACAAGTTCTGCTTTATTTCCAGATACCGGCTGATGCAATTCCCATAAATATTTCTTAATTTCCTAAACTCGCCAGGTCTCAAATGCTGTTTTCGCCATGTGAGCAGCCATCTTTGTTGATGTGAGCAGCCATCTTTGTACGTTCTTTGTACTCCTCGGTATGAACGATAACTCTGGGTGACAATGAAAGTTGCAGTCTCCTATACTGAGTCAATCCTGAGCCTGTGTTGAAAAAGCCTAGAAAAGCAAAAACACTAGCACCCTGGGTGGATGGGACTCGATAACCTTGGATGGCAACTCATCTAAGAGAAGGAAAATCTCTGAATTCAAACCCAGAGATGGTCCCATAGCTCAGTGCTTGTCAAACTTTTTAGTATGGCGGACCGGCAGGAATTTTTCCATTGCACCAGGGACCGGTGCACTATTTTTCTTGTACTGACGTGGTAGCGAAATGAGCCCCCATGACATTTGGCATGAATTTTTTGCTACAAGTCATCAAACAATTTTGAAAAGAATAATCTTAAGCCCCTGATCGCTTATTGTTTATTTATGATCATCTTCATTTTGTATTAAACTATATTGGTGATGGCAGCCATCGTTTTTATTTCAACTGATTTTAAGTTAATACTGTTATTTTAATAAATTTGTATTCTGGTCTAAGTGTTAATCAACGAAAACATAAAAAATAACTTTAAAAATCATGGAAAGTATTACAAAAATTATACAGTAACTATAGTTAGTACATGTGTAAGTTTAACTTTAACTAATGGGTCATATGAGCCTGCTTATTTTTTGCAAGTTTATCAAGTCGTGGCTCGATTGAGGACAATGCTACGCGCAATGGAGAACGAACATCCATACTGTTCCTGTACTTTGTCTTTATAATGCTGATTGTTGAAAAGCCAGTCTCACATAGGTAAGATGAAGGAAATGGAAGAAAAGCCAGTCTCACATAGGTAAGATGAAGGAAATGGAAGAAGAGCCTTGATAGCAATTTCGGCAAGTTCAGGATATTCTGCACTCACATGAATCCAAAAAGATGCAAGAGAGGTCATAGATTCGAAATTCATTTTCAATCCTTCATCAGCAGCTAACTCCAGCAATTTATCTTCCAAAGTTACAGACAAATCAACCTCTGATGCAATAAATGGA
This sequence comes from Omphiscola glabra, assembly GCA_964017045.1. Lineage (NCBI taxonomy): Eukaryota > Metazoa > Mollusca > Gastropoda > Lymnaeidae > Omphiscola > Omphiscola glabra. The sequence goes on along the minus strand of OZ024800.1, from coordinate 29,199,614 downwards.
TTGCGTATCCATCCAGTACCTTTCCTTGGGTCATCTTCTGTGGGAAAGTAGAACTCGAAACGGTCAACTAATTTTGTCAAGTGCTCAATGATGACTTTTTGTAGAGATGGAACATCAAGATCTTCATCTGCTTCATCGATAGTTGTTGCCAAATTGTGAAATATATCGAAACGATCTGCTGATACTCGACTCTTCCATGCTGCTAGCTTTCGTTTCTGTCCATCGATCTTGTCAGCCATTGTAAAGCATGAAGTCATCCTTCCTTGCATGGAGATATTGAGTTCATTAAAAATGGCAAAGATATCAGCCAAGTAAGCCAACTTGGCTGTCCAATTCACATTTTGAAATAGTTCTGACCAATCCGGTTTTTTCTCCTGTAGAAATTGGTCCAGCTCTCTTCGCAATTCAAAAACTCTTGACAGTACTTTGCCTCGAGACAACCAACGCACATCAGCATGCAGCAAGAGCTGTTTGTGTTCAGCACCCATTCCGTCACATAATGCAGCAAGTAATCTTGAATTTAAAGCATTCGCCTTGACATGGTTCACGACTTTTACAACTTTGCTGAGCACGTTGTTTAGTTGTGTTGACATTTGCTTGGTGGCTAGACTCTCACGGTGAATAAAACAGTGCGTTGACTTGCATTCTGGTGCTATTTCCTTAATCTTGGTAACAACTCCGCCCAGTCATGGCCGCAGCGCCATCCGTACACACACCAACACAATATTTAAATTCTATCTGACATTTGCCAACAATGTAATCGTGGACTGCCTTGAATACTTCAGAACTAGTTGTATTTGTTGGTAATGAAGTAGAAAAGAAATACTCTTCCTTCAAGTCATCCTTTTATTGATATCGCACACCATCAGAATGGCCAAATTAGCAATGTCTGTGGATTCATCGAGCTGCAGAGAAAAATACTTAGCCAATTTCAGCTGTTCTATTAGCTGTTATTCAATATCACAAGCCATATTGTCGATGCGCCGAGCTATTGTGTCATTTGAGAGTGGAACCTGGGTCACATTTTTTGCCGCAGTTTCACCTAACATTTCCAAACACACATCCTTAATGCATCCTACTACGAGCGCCTCGCCGATTATATATGGTTTTTTAGCCTTGGCAATTCGCAGTGCTACCTTATATGAAGCTCGCAATGCACATGTATTTATGTGTGATGAATCAAAGATTAGTTTCTGACGGCTTTTTAAATCAGCACGCTCCCTTTCGAAGAACTCTTGGGGCTTTGAACTTACGTCTGTATGTCTAGTACTAAAATGTCTCTGGAGTTTTGATGGTTTCATTGCATCATTCGATAAAACATCGCCGCAAATAACACACTGAGGTTTTGGGATATCAGCATCATCCACACTTACAAAACCGAATCTAATATACGAGGAGTCATATTTTCGAGTGAAGCTGGTGTGATGATCTGAGGCTGGACTTTATAAAATTCTGCTATCGTAAATCCGCCCTTGGAAACCCTTGTAAAATAATACCATTCCTCCCCCTTGTTTTGCCCCACAGTAACATGACACGAGGGACTTCCCTTGGTGTTATTGCATTCTTAAACCAAATAGCACACGCAAAAGCGTGATTATGGAGTGATAAACTTTGAAGGTAGAAGGTCAAACCCACAGTAGCAAAAGTGAATATCATTGGATGGGAAAATATACAACATTTAAATCACCCAATTGAATCATCACCCAACTCGAATAAATAGCCAGAACAAGCAAGAATATGTCTTTTATGATCTGATCACTTGACGGTGGACGCTGGAAGGAACTAGACTTAGACCTTCATTAGCATGATACATAACTGCAACCCAGGCTATTAGCAAGTATATGTCTTTTAAGATCTGATCACTTAACCGTGGACGCTGGCAGTACCTAGACTTAGGACCATAAGCGTGATCATTAACTGCAACCCAGGCTATTAGCAAGTATATGTCTTTTAAGATCTGATCACTTAACCGTGGATGCTGGCAGTACCTAGACTTAGGACTTCATTAGCGTGATCATTAACTGCGACTGCAACCTGGAGTACTTGTGAGTACGCAACCATGATTTTGATATTATGTTATTGCACTTGTAATGTTCATATAGCTATATAGCAAATATTCGATCGTGTTTGATCATATTCTAATGCCTATATTACATTATATTGATATTACGCATTCTATTATTGCCTTTGCCACGGGCTACGACACACCGCCTTCACATCATAGAGATGGTAGGTTTTTGTTCATGTCTCTTTTAACAAGAGGACATTATGTATACTATGTACCTTAAATTTAATTGTTGTTAATGACTCAATGTCCCATACTTCATTAATTAAAATGTTTGCTTGGTCCAACATTTTCGCGAAGCAACATATGCTTACGCCGACAATGATCAGACTTATAAATCCATCCACAAATTGGAGGTATATAATGTACAAGCGATGTCACTTCCATACATCGATCTGAATTCGATGCTGTTGGAACGGGACCTATCAGCGTATAACTATTCACTTGGATACTTATCCATTGTTGTATCATACTACCTTCAGCCTGGTTTCTATCACTGGACCGACTGACCTTGAAGCTGGATATAGGGGATTGATTTACATCCTACAACAAACTACCTCACGGCTACTAGGAATTTGAGATACAGGGACTACCACGATTTGTCGCTGGAGAGTCATCTTCCCCATCGCAGAGATCCCACGGAACTTACGGCCGCGAACTCCGCCTTCACTAACTCTGTGCTTGTGATCCACCGAGATCATCAAAGAAATATATAGAGGCTAAGTCCACAGGGAATGAACATAGTATCTTGAGCATTTATAATGATAACGTTAGTATGACAGTGACTCTTGAAGTGCATTGAAATACCTGTTTTATTAGAGGACATATATAGTATATGTATATATATCAATCTCCAAGAGTGTCTTACGGAGAAATTTGTAAATATATCATTAAATAAATATTTGTAGTTATTCTCTCCTGTAACCAAGACTTCGTTTCAGTCTATACTAAATGTATATAGATAGGTTATTATGTCTTTGTGGTAATTTGGCTTAATTAACGAAACCCTAGACAGAGGATATCCCTAAATATTATATCTTAAGTCAGATCACCACAGTCGGTACGAATTCGTTTCGCTGATGAAGTTTCGTTTTTATTTATGTCTCCATCATCTGATTGTGAATGAAAGTCCGAATTTGTTTGATGCTCAGCATTCATATATTTTCTCTTGATAAACATATCCATTGGTCCTTTCTTTTCCATCTATAAATTGGGTACAATAGAATAGATCTTTTCAGATTCAAATAGCAACTCAATTCTCTCTATTATTATTTTTTTTAAATTTTGAAGGAAAATATCAAAATTTATAATTTAAGTTTTACAACATACAGTATACTGGAGTGCAAATCTATTGTTTGAGTTTGGGGGACAGATCTATAATTCTGTGCTATCAATATTTTTTCCTGCTTTTTTTTGGAGTAGATCAAAGTGAACTAATCACTAAAATTTGGGGCATCTCCTTCGTCCCCCATGATTTGCACCTATGAGTACGTATTGAAATAAATGTAGACAGATATTCATTAAGAATTAAAATAAATCAATACTCACTCTTTGAGTCTTTGTAGAACGCAGCGACGTGGTAGAAACTAAATTTTATTTTTTTGTTAGAAAAAAAACTAACTAAATATTTACTAATATTAACTAAAATTTACTAAATGTTTTATTTGTATCAATATAAATTCTGAATCTGTTCATTTAAATATAGTTTGTTATTTTCAGTCGGATATTCTGTTTATTTTGTACATCAGCAGACGGCAGGTTTCCGGAAGCGGATATAAGAAATCTTTAAGTTCTATTTTTAATGAATGGCCGAGTTCAAAACTCGCATCTATTTTGCAATTGATATATTTTATTAATAGCACTGCTGACTGAATGGATCTAACTCTATTTCAAATTAACAAAAAATGAAATAGTTATTAAAATTAATCTAATTTATTTTAATTGATTTTGTTTTATTTTATGTGCTTACTGCAGAAAAATTGACATATTTTATATAGGGTTAGCATTAATGGTTGCAAATGCAGGATTGTAATTAAATTTTTTGTTACTTTCTTGAATACTTCTGATTGTAATTAAATTTTTTGCTACATTCTTGAAAACTTCTGCGGACCGGCGGGATGGACCACGGACCAGCACCGGTCCGCGGACCACCACTTTGAGTAGCACTGCGATAGCTGGTATGACATTGAGGCAGTGAAAATTGATGCATTTCCTGCGATGCTTCTGGTACCAAACTGTATCATCCAAAAATTATTTTCCCTTGTGTTATCCAGATGCATGGATAGAAGTTATTTGTTGTCTAGGGAACCAGCTTATCCTCCAAATGACAAATTCCCAGGCATTGTGATTTCATCCTGCAAAGTCTACACCATTGTATCATTGTGACGGACTGATGCCCAAAAAAAAACGGGATTCGCATATAATATGAACCCCTAACTTAAAAAAAAACAAAAAAAACTTTAAATTATTCTAAAATTTTTAATTAACTGTGATCACACCTATACAACGATGCTAATATCTCTAATATCATCAAGAGGGACTACTTACATTACATGGGTTATGTGCAGTGGCCCAAGAAGATTTGCATAGACTTTTGTATCGTTTACTATTAATAGAAAATTTCTTACACATGTGTATAATGCCATCCAGTACTTTTAAGTAGCATTTTTAACCCTTATTATATGCAGTAATATATGACAATGACATATTTCTGAAAAATATATAATGATTTGTTTTCCTCAGGCTGAATGGAAAAGAAAAAGTAGAAGCTGATGCTGAAGATGTTAACAGATTTGTTAAAGCCATTGAAAGCCACCATGAATATGCAATGAAAATCCTATTCAGCGTAAGAGCACAGTTTCTATAAATCTTTTCTGAAGGTTCAAACAGTAAATGCATAAAATATTTAAAAATTATCAGCCCCTACATTTAATGTACAATTAACAATTTTAGTAAACTTTCATACAAAATTGGAATATTTTATAGAATTTAAGGGAGAGAACCCCCAACTATGTAAATTAGATAAAATAAATTTCTAATTAAAAAAAAAAAAAGCATCATTTCATTGTCTTTTAACCCTCTTGAGACAGAGACTTTTTGGACTGTCTGTGACAAGAAGACTGCTCCCTTTTCAAAAGCTTTGCAATTACTTTGCAAAAAAAATTATAAAAATATATAATAATTACTTTACAAATACCGGTATAAAACTATATATATTCTTGCAGGGAATTAAATGGACTCATATGATCTTTATGAATCAAACTGATATCTCAAAATTTATGCAATTGAGATATCCTAACTTGCATAATTTATTCATATATTTTTCTTTTTACACAGAATAAACATGTCTTACTTGCAGAATTTTGTTGAATTTGCTGATGTAATCTGAAATAAGTCCTAACAAACATTTGAAAGAGATTCAGTGTGAAAAATTGCATACAATATTCCACTTTTGGCATATTTCAAGGTCTTATTTTTTAAGCATTTACAAGGGTCACTAGGTACAAAAACAATTGCTATAAAATGACAGAGCATCGTAAGCTATCAATTGAAGCCATCATTAACATGGCAAGATCAGCAAAAAATGTGAGAAGCAATCTGATTAGCTACTACAAAGACCAGCCAGCCAATCTTGAGGCTTGTATTGTTGGATTAATACATTTTTTTTTTGTTTCTTGCTGTTACCAATAACTTCAAAGTCCAAATTTCAAAAATTTTGATCTTAATAAGCAGCACAGTATCTTACAGTTCATTCCCTTTATTCCTTTCTGTGCTTTTCCTTCCGTCAGCCTATCTAGTGAGTTTAAATTCTAAATTCATGTGTACAGTGGTGAACCATCCTTAGGTTTCAAAGTGTCTGCAATTAAAATAAATGAGAATACCTGGTCACATCTACAATATAAGTAAATAATAAGAAATATCATTTTTAACTTAGGTGTGGGTACTTATGTATAAATGTTTAAAGATTTTTTAAAGTAAAGTAATTTACTACAATTGTTACAATTTGTTTCAGAAATTGAGTCTTTCAGAAGTGGGAACCTCTGTGGCATATGTTTCCAAACTGGGCAAACTAAAAGTAAGTGGTTTTGAACTTTTGTTTGTTAACTTGGTCAGGGTTGGAAGCCCCAACTGAAATTTTGAATAGAAGTAGATTTGTTAAATGTTGAATTGTGGAAAGCATCTTTAAATAAAAATGTATTTTATTGTACTGCAAATACACCAAGTAAAATAAATTGTGACCTTTAGGTATTTTAATGTTTTATGAAAGTTTGAAGGAAAAAAAAACAATACAACTCCTTACTCTGATACAAAAATAACTTATGATGTAAAGAAAATATGTCTGATTATTCTGCTCTAAATATTATGGCAGATTGATCTATGTAAATATTTAAAATTGAGAGTGGTCTCCTCCTTTTAAATTGTGTGGTCCTATTCTTCAGCTGGAATTTCACTGAAAGAATAATAGAAAATAATGCATGAAATCAGTAGGTTAGAATAGGGGATGGACAATCCCTTAAATGCAACCGCCCCCTGGGGTTGCAAACATGCAATGTTTTAAAACCCATTGTGAAATAATCAGGCCAAATAGCCACCGAATCAAGATGATGTAAAGTAACTTTAAAAATTAATAATTTCAGATGACCATCTTCAGTTTCTGATAATAATTCTCCTCCTCTCCAACAGCTGTTTTCGGCAGAGAATATCTACATGGCACTGTCCTTTGTTTGTGTATCAGCCCGGAACAGATTTCAGCAACTGGCAAGGCATTGAAAGTCCTGGATATTTTTTATTTAGCTGTATATATGATTCATGTTAACCCTTTGTTAATACTTGCTTGTAATGATTCATTTATGATCAATCATTTTTTTTTTTAAGTCTTGTTTTGAGAAAACACCTGCGTACAATGTTAGATTTTTAGATGTCTTTTATGATTTTAGGTTTAAACCTGCCAAAACTACAATTTTCAGAGACAATGGGAACAAATATTTGGGTAATTTGTTTCCGATTTAAAAAAATTTAATAAATTTTCAGTTGTTGAGGTTTTAGTCTTTTCTAATGAATGGCAGTGAATTAACCAAGAAAAACTATTGGTTGTATTTTTGTTTATAAGTTGGGACCATCCTTCATTATATTATGTACGCACTGAGAGGGGAGGTCGTGGTTGTTGATTAAGGAGATTTATGACATGCTAGACCAGGGGTGGGCAAACTACGGCCCGCGGGCCGCATGCGGCCCGGCAACTGATATTATGTGGCCCTCGAAGGCATTTAGAAATTTTTAAAAATTACTATGTTTTTAAGTTATTTTGTTGAATTTTACAGAATTTTATGAACCATTATGATTTTTAAAACATTTTTGATCAAATTTCTTTCTCATTTTCTATTTTTTTAAACAGTCCTTGACCTTTGTCATGTAATGCTAAAATGCGAAACTACCGATTTTAATATAGGGAAATGTTTATCGATATTTAAAAATTGGACATAATATACATGCTGCCCCCCAATAGCTTTACCTTTGTCAATGTGGCCCTCCGCACAAAAAGTTTGCCCACCCCTGTGCTAGACTCATGGGTAGGGAAATTGGTGGGAGTGTCAAAGGTTATAAAAATATCACCGCAAGGTATGGTATTGATGGTGATGATTTTCATATTGTTGCTGTGTATGTCCCAGTGAACTAGCTATCTGCGTCAACGGTAATATTTAGACTAGTCGCCCTAGCGACAACTTCACTCACCATCCCCTTTGACGTAGTTTTTTCACATACTTATTTTGTTGGTCTGAACCACCACAGCGATTGTGAAAACAGAAAACTAGAGATGGTTTTTAAAATAAAATACATTATCCAACGGTTCTGCACTAGACATTGGATTTGGACATATTTTATAAGATCCAGTCAGCGGCATTTAAAAAAATATATTTTTAGAACTCACAAAGCAGCTCTATCCCTCAACGATTTTAATACAACAGTTTGTATTGGATAGGCGATAGGGGAAAGTTGGTTCTGCCGAGCGAAATAATGACGTCATCCAGCATGGAAAGACGTGTGACTGAAGGTACTTTTGTCTAGGAGTTAGGTCCCTTCTATAGCCACAGACAATAGTCCACAGAGTCAAAAACTCCGGCTCTCCAGCACCTGCAGAGCTGATGTTTGTAAATTCTTAGAGCTCCTACTAGGTAGTCCAAACTGAAGAAAAAATGCTTTTTGGGGTCATTTTTTCATAATTTAAAAAAAAAAATTAAAATACTTCTGGCAGCGTAACACCAATAAAATTTATATGTCAGTAAAGTTTAAGTCTTTATCTGTCAAAATATGTTACTTCTGTGTCTTTACCTTGTGTCTGAAAGTGTTTTTTTTGTGTTTGAAAAGTATCAGTTTTGACAAATTTTACGGCGCTTTCGCGAGTGCCGATCTACCCCATGGTGTTTCAAACGCTCGCGGCTTCGCGCCTATTCAAGTTAGTGACTTACTGCTACCACCACGTGAAAGAGCAGATCCTGGCCTTTTATTCTATGTATAGAAAGTATATATACCTCGGTTATTTTCTTTTTAAAATGCAGTTTGAAAACTTTAATTGAAGAAAAATAGTTGAAAATAATGGACCTATGGGCTACGTTCAAATTTGTGTAAAACAGAGTAGCTTGCCCTTTGAAAACGCCCACTTTTTCTGAATGGGTTGGTTCCGGTTTCAAACAGTGTGGCATTATGTTCTCTAAATCTTTAGTTTAGTTACAAAAGTTGCTTATACCATCTTACTAATTAGGCCAGTTATAATTGTAGAACTATGGAATAGGCATATATTACCAATGATACCACAGTTCTTTTGTTTCTCTATTTCACTAGACTTCGTCAATTATGATTTAATGTGTTTATTTTAGACTACACTAAAATAACTGTTGTTAGTTTTACTAAAAATCGTTACACAAAGAAAATAAATATGACTGATAACAAAAATTATTGTATTGTGTGCTCCAATCACGCTGGTAAAATCGTTGAAGGTAGAAAAGTTACTATGCATCGAATCCCTAGAGCAAAAATACTTTCAAGAATTTGGTGTTCTAGATTACAGCTTGTTCGCAAAGATTTGAAACCAGGGCAACTTAAAGGAAGAGGTAAGTGATAAGTGTAAGCACTTTTGTTTTAATTTTAAGCAACTTTAATTTTTTTTATATAGGCCTATTTATATATATATATATTAATGAAACTATAAAGTTAAGCTGGTAATGGTAAAGTGTACGAGAGTTGAAAACTATAGTATAATTTATATTAAATTTTCAGGAACCTAATAATAGGTTAAAATATACCATACTCAAACCATGCAGTCTCATTTCTGTTTTAGGCAACACAAGAGTGTGTTCAGAGCATTTTCTATGGAAAAAAGGACCACAGCCAGGTGATGACATACCGTCAGTGTTTGATAACCGAACATATAAAACAACGATACATGTAAGTTATAAAAAAAAAATGCATTTGGTTGAGAGTTTAAATATTTTTTAATGAATACAGAAATTTGTTTAACGTAATATGACATATGAACTTCATGGATTTTATATAACAGAACACTTTGAAATAGAATTTAGATTTTATTAATAAAACACGTTAAAGTAGTACCGGTATTTAACAGTATTGACATTTTCTTTAATGTTCACAGACTCAGAATGTTGAAGAGACAACAGCAGACAAGGCAACTCAAGAAGAAACTACTTTTTTGATCAGGCTATAACAACAATACAAGGAATATCTGTTATGTTACATGATTATTGTGGTAAAATAGATACTAAAACTATTTGTCAGCACATATCTAATGCTGAAACACAATCACTAGGTACTTTGACAGAAATTTTAAATATTGTCATATTGAAATAAATGATGCACCATTTTAAAGGGCTAGCTATAAGGTTTACAAAAACACCAATTTCATCTTTCTATCTTTTATAGAAGTGGAGTTATGATTTTTTTGGTGATTTTTTAAACCCTCCTTATTTATCTTTGTATTTAAGGGGGGTTCACAGGTTGCAAACAAATTTCTTTAATTACCAGATTTAATGCATATTTTTATGTTTGGTGTACACATTTGGGTTTCAATAGCTGAAAACCCGAAAGAATTTTTTTTTTTTTTTGGTTCAATTATTTTATGATTATGTAATTTTTTAATAATATTTTAGAATCATCATAACTAAAAAACTATTGAAGTTTCAATGATGAAACTTGACATAGTTGATCTTCATTATATTATTGATGACTCCAAGAGAGCATTTTCATGTAAACAAAATACTTTTTAAAATGCCTTTGATCCTTGAGGGTCATGAAAAATAATTGCTTAATTACATAGAGTTTAATTTTATTAAATTTTTAAAAAATCAACCAGACAAGATACAATATAATGCTCTCTTGAGATCATAGTAAATAGTATTAGCTACATTTGTGCCAAATTTCAACTCTTAATCTCTAAAGACAAAAAAACTACACCGTGCACAGTGTTAAAAAAATAAAAAAACAAATAACGGAGAAAAACAATGAAAACAACTTTCAATCAAGATATCATTCAAATATTTTATTACATGGTTTGCAAACCTTACATTTTTATAACAATAAATATTGGTAATAATATGTAGTAGGAAATGAGTTCAAAATGCAAACATTTACATTTTTTACTGATTATTTTACAGAATGACATCAACCAAACAAAAAATTTAAAAAAAAAAAAAAAAAAATTTAAATAGCCTAGCTGTATAATGGTTTTACCCAGTGTATATATAAATATATCTATATTATACATTTAAATACACATGAATGGCTGTATAAAGATAAAATAGATTGCAATGAACTAAACATAAAAAATGCTAATGAGTTGAATTCAAATATTACAAAATGCATTCAATGTTAAGAATATAAAAATTATTGTACTACCCATATATTAAATTTCACAAAACTACTCATAATGTTAGAGCATCTAAATTAATACTAAAACCCCCCTGATAAATCTGCCTTTTTTTAGCCGTCTGTCATTTCTTCTAGCCCCCATTTCACCGCACAGCCCACAGCAGTAAGGAACCTGTGTGTAGCCACAGCCCCCTGATTGAACTCACCAACAGCAAAAGCTGTGGCTATTTTTACTCTAATTAGTCCAGAAAACAGATGTTTTGGGCATCTACTCCATATCATTCCATGGAGGCTTTCATTAGTGTACTGGGTTTTACCTAAAAGACACCTTTCTAACAACTTAGGCTCCGTTAGCCTTATGTAAATTTCTTTAACATGTGGGGCAACTTTGAAATTTAAATAGGTAGTAAGTCGACCTTTGTGAGAGGGGGTGGTGAGATCTTTCGCTAAGGCTCTCTGAAAAAAACACCATGATTCTGGTCCTGAAGGACATTTCTTGTGATTAGGAGAGACATCTGTTGATGTTGAGTGATAGAATGCTGCCCAAATAGCATCGCTCGTTTTATCAACAGAGGAATTGTATGTCCTAACCGCCTTGGTGTAGTAGCTCTGGAGAAGTCCCATTGCTCCAGATAAGCCTGAGAAATTTTTAGAGCATTTTGGTTTGTGCTCTTCAAACCATGTAGAGTGTTACCTTGGGGCAAGCCACTTTCATGTTGTCTCCAACAGTGGTACACTGCTGAAAAGATAATTTTAGAAACAATTATTATTTATGAAAATTATATAAATTTTATAGTCTAAGAAATGGTGACCAAAATAATTAGACCACAAAATACATTTAGTTGAAACGTACCTGACAATATGTTGACATTACATGGCAGTCTAAAGCCAGACCAGTCCTGACATCAATGACAACGCCTACACCAAGTTTCGAAGTGTGACCACGTTGGCCCAAGTGCTGTCATAGCTTACAGCATATCATGGACTCTTTCATTTGAGAACTTGAATGAGCTACAAATTCAGCAAAAATAGAAGCAAGTTCTGCCATCATAGCCTTTTCAATAGTTTTGACATGGTCATTGTACGACTGTGATGTCATCATCTCCATGCCCATAAGTTCTGAAAGTTTGGCTAAGCTGTTATAGCCAATGCCAATGTAGAGTGATGCAAACACTAGTGCTCTATTTATTTCATAAATTTTTGGTGAGCACTTTCTTGAAGTAAATGCTTCTGATCTAACTGAGTCGCAATCCAGGCAGAAGATTGATATGCGAACAGCTAGGCCTTGAATTCGTTGGGGGTCACTCCGTAACTCTAGTTCACTGCTGACACAGTCCGAGCATTTGAGTCCTGTAACTAGAGATTCTAGACACTGTAAATCTACAATTGTTGTAGGCAGTGTTGCTTGTTTTATTGGAGTTGTAACATTAGCAAAATATGCCAGTTTTCTTCTGGATGCTGAGAGATCTGATGATGCAGTTGAAGAGGATGACGCAGATTGTTGTGGGGTGAAAGGTGGCAGAGGCACTTCAGAGTAGTTGAATGTGCTTGTTGACTCCTGTTGCAATTTTTTCCAAGCGAGCTGAATTCATATTAGACATTTTAGCCATCATTCTGGACTTTGGCTGGATTCTTTTCTGTGATCTGCTTTTAGGCATCTGCAGTGAAATATAAAACAAAATACTCATTTAGTACCTAAGCATAATGCTTATTCAAACCTACTACACCAACCCTACCTAATAATTAATAATATAGACCTATACTATAAATTGTAAATGCTATTCTTACTTATAATAAAGCCTAAACTTATAATATAACATATATATAAATATATGTATATTATTTAGTTTTATGTTGCACAAGTTAGTGACAATGTTTGAGTTTATTTTACGAATGTCCATGCCATGTCGAGGAAAATGTCTTTTTCGCAATAAATTAATTGGTAGTACCACCTCTTATAAATCCTTGTAATACACAATTATAGTTATTTCCTGCACTGATATTCCACTTGTATAAATGTAAATGCAATGATAATTTTGATAAGCATGCTTGTTTTTTTCTGAAGTACTCAAATGTCAAGTAAAAGTAGTAGGCATAAAGTGGCATAAACTACCGCGTCAGACTAGGCATATTTTCGACGTTCTTTATAATTATCGGTCTATAATACTTATAAATGACAATAAATAATAACATATTTTAGTCATACATACCTTTTATCAAATGTGTATCACTCAAAAATGACAAATAAATCTCGTAGAAATGAATCACTTGAACCGTTACTGTGTAAACAAAACGGGCTTATGGTCTGTTCATGAGCGCCGCCATATTGAAAAAGACGTCACGTGACACTTTAGACCAATCATAATGCTAGATCATCCCAGATTGACCCAATTACGTCGCCTTTATTCGGTAGATTTATTTTTAGATTTGTGAGTCATTGTGTTGGCTAAATAGCCCGCGAAATCCCGAACATTTTGATACCAAACAGTCATGGGTTACATAATAGGTCTGAGCACGGCGAGGCTCCAAACCAACCCCCCAACACCGTGTTTTTCAAGGTTGATGAATATTATGCACTACACACCCCTTGTAATAAAATAATTTTAAAATATTTAGAGGGATTGTTTTAAAATGAAACCAAATTACATCGATAGATAAGATATTTTACTAATCAGATATGTAAAAAAAAAAAAATGTTTTAAAATTCATTTTTTTCTTTTTTCTCCCTGTGAACCCCCCTTAACTAAAAAAACGTGTGACCCACTTTCCAAATTTCTGCCTTATTTTGCTCAAAACTTCTTTATTTTAAGAGATAATGCTACCAGATTTTCAGGACACATTATCAATGCAATATACAACACAATAAACATCAAAACTTTTATATAGCATCAAGACTATTATTTTTTTTAAATATTTATATGAGGGTATGTTAAGAAAAACAAACAGTAAAAAGGAAAAATTAATATTTGTAAAGGAAAAAAAAACAACATATTATTATTAAATAATGTTAATTGTATTTTAATGAATTATATGCTTAAGTTAAATTTTAAATCAATTCTTATATTTTAGAAAGTTTAGTAGAAGTCTTTTTTGTTCAATGTATAAGATTATAAATAAAAACTACGGTAAATATCACCAATAAGACTAATACCAGTACTGGGATATGTGAGATTTAATTTTAAAAGGTAATGGGGATGTTCTGTCTATCATTTTCTATTTAGACTGCTCTTCAAACTGCTTGATCTTTTTTATAAATCTACAATCTCTCTATACTTTTTCCAAACATGCCTCCTTGTCGATGGAAATTAACATTTTCTCTTGTGTCTGAATGAAACCTAGAAATAACATCTAATCATATTCATATCCTGAACAGACACAATTTCTTACTGCTTTTTAATATTATTCAAGTTTTTTGTTTAATAACTATTAATTTCTTTTACTTTTATATTATTAGAAATAATAAATAGTAGCCTATGCCTTTTGCATGCTTTACACTTTAATAAAAAAATAATTACTATGATGATGTTATTTATTTTAAATTATAATTAAATGCCTTATTAATATTTTTAAAATAATAACTTCAATACTATTATGCCTGTAAATGTAAATGCAGTTGTAATAATGAAATAGTTTTAGTATTATTAGTAATATTTGTACCAGTCCAGTGACAGTAATTAGTATTATTAAATTATTTATTATTTGGATTAGACTTATTAGTTAAATGTCACTAACTAGAGAATACCAATTATTATTAAAATTATTAAACTATTATTGATTCAATAAAGAAGATCCGATAAAACATTACGCCATTCATTCATAACATTTCTTAACTTTGATATTATACATATTATTATTATTATTAGTTAGTTATTATTAGTGTATAATATTAATGTAAATCAAGGGACAAAACTGGTCCGAAATTCAACAGACTACACAAAACAAAATTTTTAAAAATTCTTTATTTTACTGGGTTGCAATCATTTCTAATAATATTGTTAAAATGTATCCAACTAATTAACTGATAAGTGTTCCACGGAATTTTGAAGATTAACAATAACAGTCATCTTTTTTATATCTTCATATTTATATATTAATGACGAAGCCATTTCCGACAACCCAATTTTTTTTAATTGAGGGGGGATAACTAATGAAATACTCAAATTTCAAAAATTCGATGGTGCATAACTTTTTTCAGCATTTGCTAATATTAATGAAATAAAGTTATTCCTCTTTGTGAAAAAATCAAGCTCTGGCGGGGTAAAGCGCTATGCGGCGCGAGCTTGCATTAAAAAGTTATAATAATAAATAAATATCGATCCATAAAAATAAATCCGTTGCCACTTACAAAATACACAATGCTGCAAAAATGATACCTCCGTGTTTGGAAAAAATATGTGCTCTACGTCACTGATGACTAAATAGTTTATTATTAGAAAACTGTGACGTAAAACACAAAAAAACGAGATAACCACTGAGACGAATGTTAAAATGGCCGTACACGTTTTGCGTTATTTTTCCATATGCGCAGACCGCATGCGCGTGAGACCTTCGACGTGACTACAATCACACATAAATAATTCAGATGTGTCAATGCAAACAGAAGACTATGGCTTTTATGCACCTTTAAGGCCAGAACATTTATTAAAGGATCATAATTTACTTAGGTTATACACTGGTATCCCAAATGCTGCGGTTTTTAATGCAATTTTTGATGAATGTAAGTCTCATCTCGGTAATCTTAAAGACAGGAAAAGGGTTATGAGACCAGTTGGCATTTAGATTCAGCATTTCAAAAGCAACAGCTTCTAGGGCTTTTTCAAAGTGGGTTGATTTGCTCTACAGCAATTTGTCTTGTCTTATTTATTGGCCTACAAAAGAGCAGATAGCAAAGACTATTCCACAAGATTTTAAAAATTATTTCTCCAATACTAGAATAATAATTGACTGCACTGAATTGGAAGCTCAAAGTCCAGAATCTTTGCATCATAAATCTTTAATGTATAGTAATTACAAGTCTCACATGACAAGGAAGGCACTAATTGGGGTTACCCCTAATGGAGTTGTTTCTTTTGTATCAGATCTCTGGGCCGGTTCTATAAGTGACAAACAAATTGTTGCAATGTCTGGCATTAAAGATATATTAGAAGAAGGTGACGCAGTAATGGGGGATAAGGGATTCTTAATTTCAGACTTGACAACACCAAAACAAATTAATTTAATTACTCCACCTAGGAAGCAAAAAAAACAAAAAAAAACAAATGTCAACAGAAGAAGTTATGCTGACGCGTAGAATTGCCAATTGTAGAATTCATGTTGAGAGACACGTGGAACATGTCAAAAACTTTAAAATTCTTAGAAATCTTTTGGGGACTATGAAAGAACAATCTTCAAAAATTTGGAAGATATGTAACATTTTAACAACGCTTCAAAAACCACTTCATTGTCATAATTCAAACATTTTACTTGAATAATTTTAGTAATAGTAATCTGAACATTGAAACATACGTTTTATATTGTTAAGTTTGTATATTAGGCGTTTGTATATTACTTTACTCTTCAGATATTAAGCCAACCATTTGCTAGTGATCCAAATAAAGTGAATCTTGCTAGTGCTAGACAAATCAAGTATTTTCAAATGCCTATAGGATAATAAAAAAATACCAAGCAATATAAATGCATACATTTCAGAGGTAGGAAATAGAATGTGTACATTTTCCCCTGGATGACAATATATTTAAATCCTATGGTATGACATTTGGGAAAAAAGAGATGTTACATTCTCTTTTTACAATTACAAATATGTGAATGTTCATTTTGCTCAAGGCAGCACAAGATACATCTCAAAATAAAGGAATGATTTTGATAAATAATTAATTTTCTCAGGTAAATCTAAAGTATTTCTCTAACGTTGTAATTGTCCCTCAAATATGTTCTTTAGTGACAAAAGTGATACAATTAGTGATAATTTAGATTGTGTAATTTAAGGTCATGTTTAGAGGGGGGAAAAAAGTAGTTTAAAAGCGTGAAGGGGATTAGGGTAGGCCTATAATATTTGACAGATATATACTTCTCAAAACTTGATGTTAGTATAGAAACGTAAATATCATTACATTTTTAAAGTTATGAATTGTGATGAGTTTTTGCAATAGCAGTTAGAAAATATCGCAAAGTATCTACCATTATTAACCCGATAACTTCGGGTCATTTATTATAGTTTTCAAATAAGTAAATGAGGTACCTGGCATTTAAATATTATTATGAAAAAACATTTTATGAAAATAAAACATACCAGTATCAGGTAACTAACTATATATAATATTTACTTGTAATAATGTGTACATATTCATTCCATTTGAAAATAAATTTGCCCAATAAAACAACATGGAAACTCTTCATTTATCAGTTCACTTGTTACTTTTTAAAAAATTGTGAAGTTTATGTTAACATTTTGAAATGTTCAGTTAATATAGAGATTTATTACGTTTAACTCTTTCAGTAAAAATTTCAGGAATAATATATAAAATGTAAAATTCTTTCAGACATTTTAACATTAGGATCTACTTGTAGCATTGTTAAAATTGGTTAAAATATTTTATAACGTTATAAAGAAAACAGTTTTCATACCCAGTAGCAAAATCAATTTCTCTGCTGTACACCATATAATTTAACAGTTCTTTCTCTGTTATATTAGGCCACTCTGACACGATCACATCTTCCACTTCCATCTAATTTTGCAGTGATGCAACATGGAAATATTCAGAACGAACCAAATCTTTCTTCTGCACTGTAAAATCTTGATCTAAACAAAATCACAGAAAAAAATGGCCTTTAAATGCAACAAATTTTTTTATTATAATGTGATTTGACCACAATGAAGCTTAAAATGTCCTCAGTGGGTAATATACCAATATGTCTATGTGCATTAAAGTCTACCTAATGGCTTTAAATTAAAATGTCAACTTACGCTATCTAAGTTATAGTAAATTACAATAAAGGTAAGCCAAGTACCAGTATGTAGGCCTATGCTAGCTAGCGTTTCTCACATGGTTACATACATGTCTCGTGCATTGTTTTATCATTTCAACTAGAATCAACTTGCAAATAATGTTAAAGGTTACCGCGTTAAAAGTCACTAACCCTAATGCCTAATAAAGCATAGTTAATAGTTATTACTAATACTAATACAATTAGTTATTAGTCATGCAACTTAGCCTGTAGCATAATACTAATAGTAATAGTCATACTGATAGGTCTGCTTAAATTAATAATTTATCAATTAATAGTTAATATTAATAGACCTAGTATTAGTGTTAGTGAAACTAGTGTCGGTGTAAAAAATATTAATCTATACTTAAGTTCACTTAAATTATTAGCTGTAGGCCTACTGTACATTTTGTTTAAATAACATGTATAACATAGGCATATTATTAGTAGTACTATTATTCAAGCCTTTGTAGTTTATCGCGTCCCAAAAAACAATCAATGGAATCAACGTCAATGGACTACGATTAGTCACTTCCTTGTTTTGTCACGTGATACGTACCAGCCATTGGTAGGCTTTCTGCTACACATAACAACACATAACAACAGATAAACAGCTGATCAGCCATTGCCATTATCATTAATTCTAAAGCAAAATGTTTGTCTCCATCAGCGCTTCCCCAATGTTAATTAAAATTTTACTTTTCAAAATATTCTTGAATACACGCGTTTCTTTAAATGGCATTCATTAAATGTGACAATAATTATAATTCAGTTATGATTAAAGGAAGAAAGTTGTTTGAAGAAAAATTTGTGAGCGACTAGTGTGTTGCAGACAGCCTACCGGAAGTATTACTTGTTTTTACACGTATCACGTGACAAAACAATCGACTAATCGTAGTCCATTGAATAAAACAACATTTAACCAGTTGACTAAGTAAGCCTAAGCCTGGCATACTTACACGCAACATTTGTGTGTTCGAACAAGCGATGAGTCCCTTTTGATCAAATCATCCTTTTTCCCTCTAAGTAATTGATCTTTAGATTGAACATTGAAGGTATGATTTTAAATCCTTTACCGTCATTGAGTCAAAAACTCTTTCAGCCTCGCTATCCATAGTTATAAACTAACTCCACAACAAGACGGTAAACGAACCGGAACCAACCCATGCGATCTTTTCTCCCCGAAAATAAAAAAAATTTTCGTTCGTGAATGTACCTCATAGTACTTTCTTCACACCGATGGAAAGTTCATTTTAATAACAAATTAGTGTTGTAAAATCAAATGAGTGGTAACGATAGGCGCGAAGCCGTGCCGTTTAGAAAAACCCACCCGACATTCGCCTTTCAAAAAATCTCTCGGAGCGCTTGTGGCTTCTGTCTACCGGTTTTGCGCAACGGATTAATCGAGCTAGCATCTTCAATCTACCCGTAAGTATTATAATTTAAGTTTCATATACATATTAACACATGAATTTATTGTTTTGGATTGAGTTTTATTCAATTAATGAAAGATATTAGGGTATTTTGTAACGAAATTGAGTTCGTGGGTACAGGCTTATTCAATTGATGTGATTAGAGGTTGATGTATTTAATTTAGGACAGTCCATCGATACATATTATGGTTCAACACCTTTCCGAAAGGATAATGTATAATTATTTGTAGTAATTTATAAAATTGGAAATAAGATAAGGCCATTATAATAATTTTAAACATAGCTTTCTACCCAAAAACGTGAATCGACAAATTCAAAATGGCTGCCCGAGAGCCTTGTGTACTTGGGTTATAGTAGGTGGACGGACTCATATTAATATCGGGAGAAGAGGTATAAACGTAATTTAAACATCGGTGAATAACAAAATAACTGTTTACAAATTATAGCAATTATTTTGATAGTTGTGTTTTAAATAATTTACTTAGCATAAGATCTAATTGAAATCAAGGAATAATTTGTTATATTTTATTATATTGTTCTGAACTGTGCTTATTATTTTACCGGTTGACCACCATGACATGGACTCGCCCAATCCACTCGTTCTTGAGCCCTTATCCTATCACTCTCACAAATAATCAGTTAAAATTCAATTAATTTTAAGTTATTTGGGTATATTTGAATAAATTATATGTCACAGGCTTATTTATAATTATAATTACAGTAGTAGTAGTAGTGACAACAATTTCAATATAATTTCTTTCCTTTCAATGTTATATATTTAAGGGGGGTTCACAGGTTGCAAACAAATTTCTTTAATTACCAGATTTAATGCATATTTTTATGTTTGGTGTACACATTTGGGTTTCAATAGCTGAAAACCCGAAAGAATTTTTTTTTTTGTTTGGTTCAATTATTTTATGATTATGTAATTTTTTAATAATATTTTAGAATCATCATAACTAAAAAACTATTGAAGTTTCAATGATGAAACTTGACATAGTTGATCTTCATTATATTATTGATGACTCCAAGAGAGCATTTTCATGTAAACAAAATACAAATACTTTTTAAAATGCCTTTGATCCTTGAGGGTCATGAAAAATAATTGCTTAATTACATAGAGTTTAATTTTATTAAATTTTTAAAAAATCAACCAGACAAGATACAATATAATGCTCTCTTGAGATCATAGTAAATAGTATTAGCTACATTTGTGCCAAATTTCAACTCTTAATCTCTAAAGACAAAAAAACTACACCGTGCACAGTGTTAAAAAAATAAAAAAACAAATAACGGAGAAAAACAATGAAAACAACTTTCAATCAAGATATCATTCAAATATTTTATTACATGGTTTGCAAACCTTACATTTTTATAACAATAAATATTGGTAATAATATGTAGTAGGAAATGAGTTCAAAATGCAAACATTTACATTTTTTACTGATTATTTTACAGAATGACATCAACCAAACAAAAAATTTAAAAAAAAAAAAAAAAAAATTTAAATAGCCTAGCTGTATAATGGTTTTACCCAGTGTATATATAAATATATCTATATTATACATTTAAATACACATGAATGGCTGTATAAAGATAAAATAGATTGCAATGAACTAAACATAAAAAATGCTAATGAGTTGAATTCAAATATTACAAAATGCATTCAATGTTAAGAATATAAAAATTATTGTACTACCCATATATTAAATTTCACAAAACTACTCATAATGTTAGAGCATCTAAATTAATACTAAAACCCCCCTGATAAATCTGCCTTTTTTTAGCCGTCTGTCATTTCTTCTAGCCCCCATTTCACCGCACAGCCCACAGCAGTAAGGAACCTGTGTGTAGCCACAGCCCCCTGATTGAACTCACCAACATTAAAAGCTGTGGCTATTTTTACTCTAATTAGTCCAGAAAACAGATGTTTTGGGCATCTACTCCATATCATTCCATGGAGGCTTTCATTAGTGTACTGGGTTTTACCTAAAAGACACCTTTCTAACAACTTAGGCTCCGTTAGCCTTATGTAAATTTCTTTAACATGTGGGGCAACTTTGAAATTTAAATAGGTAGTAAGTCGACCTTTGTGAGAGGGGGTGGTGAGATCTTTCGCTAAGGCTCTCTGAAAAAAACACCATGATTCTGGTCCTGAAGGACATTTCTTGTGATTAGGAGAGACATCTGTTGATGTTGAGTGATAGAATGCTGCCCAAATAGCATCGCTCGTTTTATCAACAGAGGAATTGTATGTCCTAACCGCCTTGGTGTAGTAGCTCTGGAGAAGTCCCATTGCTCCAGATAAGCCTGAGAAATTTTTAGAGCATTTTGGTTTGTGCTCTTCAAACCATGTAGAGTGTTACCTTGGGGCAAGCCACTTTCATGTTGTCTCCAACAGTGGTACACTGCTGAAAAGATAATTTTAGAAACAATTATTATTTATGAAAATTATATAAATTTTATAGTCTAAGAAATGGTGACCAAAATAATTAGACCACAAAATACATTTAGTTGAAACGTACCTGACAATATGTTGACATTACATGGCAGTCTAAAGCCAGACCAGTCCTGACATCAATGACAACGCCTACACCAAGTTTCGAAGTGTGACCACGTTGGCCCAAGTGCTGTCATAGCTTACAGCTATATCATGGACTCTTTCATTTGAGAACTTGAATGAGCTACAAATTCAGCAAAAATAGAAGCAAGTTCTGCCATCATAGCCTTTTCAATAGTTTTGACATGGTCATTGTACGACTGTGATGTCATCATCTCCATGCCCATAAGTTCTGAAAGTTTGGCTAAGCTGTTATAGCCAATGCCAATGTAGAGTGATGCAAACACTAGTGCTCTATTTATTTCATAAATTTTTGGTGAGCACTTTCTTGAAGTAAATGCTTCTGATCTAACTGAGTCGCAATCCAGGCAGAAGATTGATATGCGAACAGCTAGGCCTTGAATTCGTTGGGGGTCACTCCGTAACTCTAGTTCACTGCTGACACAGTCCGAGCATTTGAGTCCTGTAACTAGAGATTCTAGACACTGTAAATCTACAATTGTTGTAGGCAGTGTTGCTTGTTTTATTGGAGTTGTAACATTAGCAAAATATGCCAGTTTTCTTCTGGATGCTGAGAGATCTGATGATGCAGTTGAAGAGGATGACGCAGATTGTTGTGGGGTGAAAGGTGGCAGAGGCACTTCAGAGTAGTTGAATGTGCTTGTTGACTCCTGTTGCAATTTTTCCAAGCGAGCTGAATTCATATTAGACATTTTAGCCATCATTCTGGACTTTGGCTGGATTCTTTTCTGTGATCTGCTTTTAGGCATCTGCAGTGAAATATAAAACAAAATACTCATTTAGTACCTAAGCATAATGCTTATTCAAACCTACTACACCAACCCTACCTAATAATTAATAATATAGACCTATACTATAAATTGTAAATGCTATTCTTACTTATAATAAAGCCTAGACTTATAATATAACATATATATAAATATATGTATATTATTTAGTTTTATGTTGCACAAGTTAGTGACAATGTTTGAGTTTATTTTACGAATGTCCATGCCATGTCGAGGAAAATGTCTTTTTCGCAATAAATTAATTGGTAGTACCACCTCACAATTATAGTTATTTCCTGCACTGATATTCCACTTGTATAAATGTAAATGCAATGATAATTTTGATAAGCATGTTTGTTTTTTTCTGAAGTACTCAAATGTCAAGTAAAAGTAGTAGGCATAAACTTGATAAAGTGGCATAAACTACCGCGTCAGACTAGGCATATTTTCGACGTTCTTTATAATTATCGGTCTATAATACTTATAAATGACAATAAATAATAACATATTTTAGTCATACATACCTTTTATCAAATGTGTATCACTCAAAAATGACAAATAAATCTCGTAGAAATGAATCACTTGAACCGTTACTGTGTAAACAAAACGGGCTTATGGTCTGTTCATGAGCGCCGCCATATTGAAAAAGACGTCACGTGACACTTTAGACCAATCATAATGCTAGATCATCCCAGATTGACCCAATTACGTCGCCTTTATTCGGTAGATTTATTTTTAGATTTGTGAGTCATTGTGTTGGCTAAATAGCCCGCGAAATCCCGAACATTTTGATACCAAACAGTCATGGGTTACATAATAGGTCTGAGCACGGCGAGGCTCCAAACCAACCCCCCAACACCGTGTTTTTCAAGGTTGATGAATATTATGCACTACACACCCCTTGTAATAAAATAATTTTAAAATATTTAGAGGGATTGTTTTAAAATGAAACCAAATTACATCGATAGATAAGATATTTTACTAATCAGATATGTAAAAAAAAAAAAAATGTTTTAAAATTCATTTTTTTCTTTTTTCTCCCTGTGAACCCCCCTTAAGTAACGATGGATAACAACACAGAAAGTGGTGACTTGGCTGCTGGTACCCACAGTACAGAACCTGCAGTGAACTGTCCATTGATTACCTTTAGGAATCTAATATGTAAGTATAATTTCAATTAATTTTCAACAATTGAGGCTTATATGTTTTCTACCATTAGATATGATAGAGAATTATGTAATTCTGGTCCACATAGAAGTACTTTTTTAAAATGAAATGTGTTCTTACTTAACAATTGTTTAAAATTCCATTGCTTATTCAACAGCTGGGGAAATTCTTGATGGCATATGTGCTTCATTTTTGACTGAAGGGAAAGCGAGAAGACCAACGCCCCCTGCCATCCCAAGAACTTACAGCCTACTGTTAATGCTGCACTCGATCAAACTACAGGCAAACAAGACCAAGAAGGATGTTAATTGTTTAGAGTAGAGGGTACTTGTTTTTAATACTCATTTTGGTGGTTTTTATGCCATTAAGTTTTGAATCACATGGCATGTTATGCTGCTTATAATTATCTTTCATATGATGTGATATGTTCATTTCTGTCACTGATTTCTTATATTTTTATTGTTGATATTTTTTACCCATTAATGCTAAGTTGCTATCTTTTTTTCATGGTATAGGACATTGACTTTGCTTCTTATTATTCTATTTGTTATGAATAGACATATCTGACCTCATTTTTTTTAAATTTTGAAACAGTTATGTGGTGTGATTCGTTTTTAAATCGCATTTTTATAACCTTCATTTTCTATAAAATTGTGTCGTGAGTAATTTTGTCCTTATTTTAGTGCCTGTAGGTATTTCTTGTTGCCATTAAGGCACAGTGCATGTTGTGCTGCTCTAAATTACCTTTAATTTGATATATGATATATTTATGTACGTCTGTAAAATATTTTTTGATGAATTTTTGAAAATGTGTATTTTTACACTTTTTCTGTCTGAAAATAAAAACGTCTAAAAATCATTCTTGTTATTTTTTATTTTTTAATAACTTAAGAATTAATAGATCTGGCTACTTGAAAAAAATTGGGCTTAAATATTGTAAACTTTGGAGCACATACACCAATTCCTGGACTTCTCTGTTGATTATTTTAGAAAATATGGGTCCTTAAAGTTAAACATAGCACTTTTTCACAAGGTGAAAAAATCCATTTTTGGTCGATTTTCTGCAAATTTGAAAATCGTATAACTTTTTTGTTTATTGAGATATCTACATGAAATAAGTGGCCTATATCTTAGAATAAAAAGTTCTGTCAGGTGAAACTCACCACATATGTCTGCTATGTATAGAAAATTTTAGTTTGGACTACCTACTCCTACAGAGCCGATGGGTTTTATTAGTTTTAAGGAAAACCACAACGTAGTCTAGCAGTCGGCAAATATATTTTATTTCTGGTCCGACGACGTTAGTTAAGGCCTCTCTAACTAGCGCAGCTTTACTATACTATAAGTTAAGTCCAATGCACTACAACACTGAATACATCATGTCATACTATAAGTTTATTCACTTCAACTTCATCACATTATACTGAAAAAGTCATGTAGAATGACCAAAAAAATCCAATAGATACACAAAAGAATTACTACTTTACACTACGTCCAACAGAACTCAAAAACATACTCTGGTCGATCCACTCGTCAATAATATCTCTCCTTTATACTTATACCCTCACAAGACCATGCACTCGTGATATCAAAAAATAGTTCACATTCGTTCACCACTCTCATTTTCCCCAACTCACAACACCCACTTCCTCACCTGCGGGCCCCCCCCCCCCTTTTTTTTTTCTCCCCAAGACGGTCATACATGCCTGAGAAAATTCGTGGGAAATACAGGTAACCGCACGAGCGCTCTCTTACCGTCATGCAAACATACACAGAAAAGGTAAACACATGATCTGACCGTGACAAGACGTATTAGCATTAGTGGACCACAGTATGTTGTCACTATGTCTTTTTAAATATTACTACTGCAGCAATCTCTATGGAAATGCAAAGCATTAGTATACGATAACTACCAAGCATGTGGTGATATTTTTATAGCCATAATAATAGGCCTAATTAAAAGTCATGGATTTCACAGATGACAGTTGGCTCTATAAGAGACTGTCATGATAATTATTTTAGAATTTATGCTTAAATGTAGGTGCATTCTGGTGGCGCCACCTCCCCACCCATCAAAGCTGTCATGGGCATCCTCAGCGTGTACAATTTGGATAGCCCTTTGCTCTTTACGTTGGCAAAGTCCAACTGGAGGGAGGGGGTATGAATATTTTTAAAACTTTTTTATTTTTATATTGTATACTGGGTATGTTATTTATGGATGTCCCATTGTCCAAACAGCTCTGGCGTTCGAATTTGGCTACATTGACGGATCTGCACATTGCGTGATTTTAATGTTACCATTAATGGAAACGGCGATCCTTTTTGTTTTCGGTACCATAGTTTAACTTGCTTAATTAGTATATTACGATATGGCCACGACGAAAAGAAAGGCACGCGAAACCGATGATGAGGAAGAAACTTCTACCGATAAACATCAGATTCAACAAAAGAAAGATTAGGGGCAGATATTCTTGCTTGAATATCAGGCAAAATTTACTGAGTTGCATTCTTCACCGAAGGGTCCATCATACGTGGACGGCACAATCTGCAAGTCGGACTTTTCAGTAGCAATCGGAGGCAAAAAGAGTTGTGTTGATTTAGGAGGTTTTGCTTATGGTGCGGATCTAAATATTTAAATCTATACAATCAACACCGTTACATTTTCGTAATGACAGTTTGGGGGGGGGGGGGGGTGTTCCTACACTATTAATCCCGAAACTCTGAAAGTCCAAAATTAGAATTATATTTATATCTCAAATTGCGAATGCTGTAAAATACCACCCAATGATTTGTAGGAATTATCGTTGTGATGTCAAGATGTATTTTCACAAATGAACTCGCTAGCTATACCCAGTAGTAGAAAAATTACAGTAATGTTTAGTCCACTGTATGTAGTTCACTGAGCATCATCTTGTGGCTGCAAACAGTAGTTACTTAAGCTGGTAACTGCACCACGACCCAAAGTTGTCACATTAGCTTACAGGTGAAAATAAAATTATGAAACTTTGTAATATTTTGCAACGTCAATGTGAGGAAGACGCAGCTACCCGTTTAGAAAAATGTGCACCAAACCCCACCCCCCTGTAACAGGATAATTTATGGTGCCCCTTGTTTTTGTGACGTAAATTTATAGTTAAATTCACTGTTAAGTTCCTTTCTAAAGACGATTTTGGCGCCCTCCCCCAGGGCGATGCGACGTATCTACTGGGAACCACTGGGCTAGCCGAATCACCAGTGGTGAAAACCCGTGTCACATTTTGTTTACTGTAACATCATAATATATTTTGAAAAATTATTGAGTTGGGTGGTGGTGTCCGAAAGCTCATTGTAACGTACTCAATAAAAAAACGGGGGGTGGGGTCGTAAAAAAAAAGGAAATGTGCAGTAGGGGGTTAGATAATTTGACTTTTATGGGTACCGACGCTACCACACCTTGGGAAATTTCCCAAGACCTTGGGAATTCACGACCCTCATTGGGATCTGGGGAATAAATTTGAAAATCAGGCAAAACCTTGGGAAATATTAACAAGGGGAAGAACGCAAAAAACATGTGATAAAAATTAAAGTGAAAATAAAGCAAAATAATTTTAAAGTAACAAGGACAAAACTATAGTTTTAATTCTTTACTGGTTTTAATTTTTAAAACCACTCATACATAAATTAGAAATCTTCTGAAATTAAAGTTAATATTGTGAGGCATTGTGGACAATGAAATAAAATAAATTATTTATGTCAAAATCATGTCATTATTAAGGATGTCATTATAATGATAATGTATGTGTACTAGTGTTCTAATAAATACAATAGACAAAATCACTTATGTTTATCTATATTTTTTATGATTGTATTCATACATTCTCCGATTTTTTCTATGTATAAATATATACGGGGGGATTCCATCCCCGTGGTCACTCTGAAACTGGAAAAGCATGGGGACGGTTTAATATTAACCAGATCAGACAGAACCGGTTATAATTTATTGCATGGTATTGTTTGTAAATTAAGTCATAAAGCAACAAAAGACAAAGAGAAAACATGGGAGTTGAGGTAACAATAAATCCCAATCAGTCCCCACACCAAGGCTATCAACAGCACATATTGTTTACACCCTTGAACTATTTATTCTATTGACCCACTCTTTTATACCGCAGATTTATTTCAAGGGAACAAAATATATTACGCACTTGCGAATTTTATAAAGAATCTCATCCAGTTATCTGGAATTTTATTTCTTGAATCAGTGGCATCATATGTCCTTCCTTAGAAAGCAAGAAAACGGATATTTACTTATTTAACTATTTGTTATGGGGTGGGGGGGGTAGCAACGAGTCTATGTGGCATATTTCAGCTCGATAGGTTGACGGGAACTGGGTCAATTAGCTGTCCAAAGATTATGCCAGCCACGAACAATAGTGAAGTTAATATAAAGGATTTAAAAAATACAACCATATAACTATTACTTTTTATTGAAACATTACATTTTCCTAGACTTCAAAAATGCAAATATATCAATAATTTAATCCAAAGCTTTATTATTAAAATCGTCAAATTATCACTTTCAATTGACAAAAAACCGCAAGACCAGAAAGCCTGGACTATTCCATGGTAGTAGACTGTAAACAGTTCTTTATTATTATTATTTTTTTCAATTTTGAGAAGCTTCACATGAAGACACAGACATACAAATCATGATGAATTATTTTGAAGACAGTATTGGGAAAGATTCGAAGCTATGTTCTGGAGGAATCTGCTCTGATGTCAACATCTTAGTTTGGCACTCTTGTTTGGTGGCAACCTGTTATTTTGGAAACCTTGTCTGGTGTCAAACTGTTATTGTGGCAATATTGTCTGGTGGCAACATCTTATTGTGGCACCTGTCCTGTTATGAAACCGACTCGAGTGAACTCTATCAAATTTTTATTTTCCCTCACCTGTAAGGGTGTCACTCGGTGAGGTCCGTACCTCCCTAGTGAAATCACCGAGTGTAAGTGTAAACAATTATCTGCGCCTGTGGCGCTTTCTATCAATTAGATGTTTGTTTTATGGGCCTATTAGAAAAATGGAAATTACTCCAACCATATCATAAAACGTAAGACTTTCACTTATCATTTACACCACACCCCTCATTCAAGAAAGAAACACACACACACATAGCGCAGATCAATAACGACAAATCGATAGCGTATACAGTCTTGATCTATTAGAAATTCAAAGGGCTTTGTAGATCGATAGCAAGTCCGCAGCGTGTAGTTTATAACGCAGCGGTTCTCAGCTAATCAAGCATGGGTACCCTGAACCCAACTAAATGTCCTTACTCTTTTCCGCGATGTAGACAAATAATCCTAAACACTCTTTTCCCATGCTCTCTACACAACACTTAAAGCATACGAAATAAACGAAAGGGAAGTTGGAACTGTTTTGTTTGCTTCTTTTCTCAATAAGCTAAGGTTTTTTGGTCTAATTTTATCAATGCTCTTGAATATTTATAAACTTAACATATTTATCATGGATTCATCAACACTTAACCAGTCCACTACGATTTCTAAGGGTGGTTTTAAAGAGGACAAGGACACTATTAATTTGTCTGTCTTTGTAATCACACCCGCACCCCCTACTGTTACAACTCAAATACCGGATTCCCTATGTGGGCTGCACATAATCGCATACTCTCTGTTTTTTACAAATACAAAATTAAGAATTAATTTTTATGTTTCCACCTGAAATCTTATCTAAAATCATTTACCATGTCCCCGAACCCCGAGTGTATTTTACTAACGTTTGTATAATATTGTCTGTCAGTAGGGATCGAAATAAATTCCATCCTAAATCATTTACCATGCCCCCCACACACACAAAAAATTAATATATTTTTACCTAATGTTTGTATAAAATTTTCTATCAGTAGGTATCGCTTTTAACCATATTTATTCTACGTCATAATAAGATGATATCAAGAACAAATTAAATATAGGTGATTCCCGGGGGTGAGGGGTGCATAGAAGGCATGCATGGAAATTAAAATATTTCCGTGAATGACAAATCAAGTGTAGGAGCGGGGTAAAGAAATACTTTTTTTTTTGTAAAATATGGACTCAGATTGTAGTCAGTCCACTGTGAAGAGACCTCTTGTGTGCCAGACACTCTCAAACTGGGAACCAGTACGATAGTGCCAATGCTTTTAACTTGACTTATAGGGACATTGTACCGCATACAATAACTGTTAGACGACGCAGAACGACACCCAGTGGTTAACTTGTGTATATGTGTGCTCTATACAAATATTGCACACATAATTGTTGTGCTACAAGCATCAACCAATTTTAAAAAATGACAAGATGATTTCTGTTTGTGAGATTTCGGATAGTTAGGTAAGTTAAATGTAAAAAGTTAAATGCATTTTTTAAAAAAATAGGCCGGGAAAAGATGTTCAACATTAATATTTCTTAACTTGTTCGAAGAGAGAAACAGTAGAATTTTTAAAAAGTGTATACATCTGGGTTAAAAAAGGAAGTAACGAAACAAAATGTGGAGTTTTAGTTTGATAAACTTCGATTACTTGTTGTTAATGAGTTTTCATAAGTAAAGTTGATTGCAAATCATTGGCGTAGCTAGGCTTAGGTCGATCCCCGGGCGGTCCGGGAAATTTTCCGGTACCATTTAACAAAACAAAAATGTAACAGATTTCTTTAAATGCTGTCCTTCCATATAAAGAAAAAATGTTTAGGGAGAGCTGCAGTGGCAGTGACATATAGAGTAATCATGAATGCAGGACAAAGGAGATGAAGGTTTGAGGGACTTTATAGAGTAAAGACATTTAAAGCTGTTGGTCTCGCCAAGAGGCGTTAGTTTGGATTTCTGCGACAAATTTAAGTTATTACATTTACATAAATGCCGGAAATATTTACAGGGACGTACACATTAGTTAATAAAAATAATATAATAAGGACATGCATTCATTTAATCTAAAGGGTCTGCGCATATATCTGCTTGTACTCTTCAGATAACGCTGACTATATTTCGTTTGTCTGATAAAACCTGGTAAAAATTCCAGAAGCAATAGATCTTGATTAGCTAACCGTTATTACAAATAACGTCAACATGATTGTAAATAAAAATCATCATACATTTTCTTTAAAGACCTACTTGTATTTACACATTTCCTTTAATAAAACTTATTTTATATAATATTTCACAGCAATCTTTCTGTTGATACATATTTGGCTTACTGTCAATCCACGATACGGTAACACACACCAACGACCATCGAAAAGGGACAGTGAAAGGTCTAGACAAGTTTACGACCATATTTTGTCAATAGCGACTGCCACGTAAAGTTGAAATCCTGGCGAGGGTTTCTAACTCGAACACTGAGAAAATACGAGAGATATTGTCGAGGACGGATAGTTTTGATGACGCAATTCGTTTCCCAACGGCGAAGACACGATCAGACTTACCAGAAGCCCTTAACAAGACGTTTTATCACGTGACCCCCGATGAGGTATTCGGACCAGTGTCTCCACTAACAGGTTTCGGGTAGGACACTATGTAATTATACAAAATAAAATTTATTTGCTTTTAACATTAAACCACGGGACAGTGCTCGGTAGATGGAATGTGTTAAACAGACCACAAGATGATATATACTCAATCTTCTTCAGGCAGTTCCTGTATAGCCTATAATATAAGTGCGTTTTATTTATAACAAACTGTAAGTAACAATAGTCATATTTTTATTGTTCAGAGAATATCTTATATAAGTTTCGTCTAAGACAGTGGTTCTCAACCTTCCTAATGCCGCGACCCTTTAATACCGTCCCTCATGTTGTGGCGACCCCCAGCCATAAAATTAATTATTTTCTACTTCATAACTGTTGATTATATGTGTTTTCAGTTGGTCTTAGGTGACCCCTGGGAAAGGGTCGCGCGACCCCCTAAGGGGTCGCGACCTTCAGGTTGGGAACCGCTGGTCTAAGACAATGATATTTACAATTATTTTTCAACATTTTGTTTCTTTCTTAATACTTGTTATAAGCTGCAATGTAAAACAAAAACAAAATATAACAAAAATATTTAACTACCAACCTTATAAATAAAAAAAAATTCTTAATTATTTTATACTCATGGCTGCCAGTGGCGTAGCTAAGGGGGTGGTGCGGGGTGCGACCCACACTGGGTGACACCATTTCAGTGGGGTGACAACAAATTAAAAAATTGCATATTTACAGAGCACACGCTGCTTTGTCCTACCGAATTTTGATAACCGATCACACGACCACCGTATCCGGAAATTTGATCGAAAGAAATTTCGTCGACGGAAAATTGATCGACGGAAATTTGATCGAACGGAAATTTGGTCGAATCTTATTTTTAGTTTATACGTTAAAATTGTGCGCCAAATTTCTTTTTCAACTCATTATTTTGTTTTACTATATAGTATAGTGCGTTCAAAAAGAAATTTGACGAAAATTTTAACGTCTGAACTGAAAAAAAGATTCGAACAAATTTCCGTTCGATCAATTTTCCGTCGATCAATTTTCCGTCGACGAAATTTCTTTCAATCAAATTTCCGTTAACCCACGACCACACGTACATTTGTCACACATGGAACTAATCCAAATGCGTGGCTTTATTAAAAGTTCAAGGTTGATGCGTCAGAAATGAGGTGACCCTATAGTTAGGTCAGAAAAACATAGTTTTGACCATGATTCATCACCCATTGTAGTGTTCGGTAACTTTCGTAAGTGACAGAAAGCTATATTTATCAAAATTCTGAGATTTAAAGCTTTCCAATGATACCAAATATGAAGTGGTCGGGCGATTCTAAGAACATGTTACAGTTCTTAAATACATTTACCTCCTGACTTTCTATTAATTTGTTTCTGTTCTTGTCATTGCTATACTGTGGACTTATTTTAACACTATCGATTTGATAGTTGGAGACACACAAACATACGGTGAAAGATCTTTCTCTTTCAGTGCCCCCAAACAATATAATTCTCTTCCACTACACATCCGCAATATACCAACCATCACAGCCCTCAAAACTGCACTCAAAACACATCTATTTAAACTCTACTATCCTGACTGATTTCCTCCCTCTGACCGATAGACGATACTGCTGGGTGCCGTCTATGGCTTGACATTTAAAAATTTTATGGAGTAGTTGGGCGAATACACATTTATTTTGTATATTTAATTAATGTATGTTAATTTTTAAGTTGATGATTATGTTTGTTAAATTGTATGTACAGCGTGGTGAACCCAGCCATAGGTTGGGGTACTACACTATAAAAAAACTTCTTATAATAATATTAATAATAATAATAATAGTAAGGTAAAAATCTATACATTTGAGCTGTAAGGTTAAGAAGTAAGGTTGTAAAGATCCTTCCATTTATCAATACCCAAGAGATACGTCACCATTTTTATGCTAACATCATTACCCCCCGCGATATTTGGTCTTTATCAGCTACAAACAAAACATGGACCTAGATCAGAAACGACGTCAAAGACCGGGGACAAGGGCGGCAGAGGTGGACGAAAGTCATTGGCGGAGACGGAGCTCTGCCAAACATAAGTCAAGGAAAAATTCGGTCGTGAAAGGTAATAACACTGATTTCCCGATTAGTTTAATTTTTTTCCAAAATACACGAAGCGTGTGTTTACAATCTTCTAAACATTTTGAAATAAATTTATGCTTCAAGATAATCCAAAAGGATTAATGCATCAATGACGTCACACAATTTTTGGCCACTATTGACCACCCTCCCCCTGTCAACCCAAATTTGTCACAACAGTATGACACTCATCACACGTCTCACAACTTCGTGACCATCCTCTGAAATTAGATATATGACATCATTTATGTATTCCCCCCCTAACAAAATTTAACGACCTACGTATGTCATAGAAGCTCTCTTCATCTTGGTCAGGTCAAGACAATCCACCAAACAAATCACGTAGAGCGTCGTCCCAAAACAACGAGGAAGCGCCCCTGAGATCCGTATCTAAATTTGAATTTGTTTCTAACGAGAGAGCTGACTCCAATTCTCACAAACGGCAAAATCCAGAAGACGATTCGGTAGAGAGGGAAACTACTGACAGTGGCAGCGTCCCACGATTCGGAATTAATGGTGATGTCTCAAACGCACCAGAAGTGGAGCTGAGAAAAGGTAGCGTCTCGGAGAGAGTCACACATCACAAAGGTTACGATCGTGACTCAATCAGTGATAACTCCATAACCGAAAGAAAAGAAGGCGTTCCTGAAATTTACTCGCGCCATGAAGATAAAGGTCATGCCGTGAGAACATCACACACTGTTGCACCAGGACGCAAAAGCCAGGCTGACGGACACACATTTCGTGAATCCGGCGGCGGTCGTGACTTGTACTCCCCAGACAGCAATCGACTGCTTATTTCAACCTCGGTTAGCATCGATAAAAATGAGCCCGTTCCTCTTAACATCTCTCGGCAACGCCGCGAGCAGTACTTCCCCGGAAACGGCGCACTTTCAACCGGGACGTCTTACTTCCATGGTGACATCGTGGATGACAATTTGATGATCTCCAACTCAAAGCTGGACAACGCGCTCCTTAAAATGTTTTCACCCCAGCCCTCATGCAACGTGTCCAGCCAATCATTTGCAGCACCTTCGCTGACCCATGACCAATCCGACGACATCGGTATGGCACCGGTAATGTGGCGGGTTCATCCGATGGAGGCTGTTCACAGAGAAACGCTGGACCGCGAGACGGGAGTTTTGGCGGACCACTTGACACCACGTGACATAATTGGGGATCTGTACAGACAAAACGTTCTGACGTCAGCAGACTACAATCAGTTGAGTCGGTAAGTATGCTGCGGTTTTGACCTCGAAACATTTTCGCACTTTGCTATTCACATAAAGCTAAGCCCCACTTTTCCCCCTACTAGCTTCAAGACGTTTTCCGGGTTTCTGCTCATATCAAGCTTCAAATCAACGCTGTAGATCTCACCACACTGGCTTGGGGCTATTGAGGCGGAAAGTTGATACTCTCTGGTGGAAGTTGATACTTCCGGTGGTGGAATGTGATATTTCCTCTTGTGGAAGTTAAAAATTCCTTATTCAGTTTGCCCCAGACAGAAATTAAAAATAATTTAAGGCCTTATAGGAATAACTCTTTATTATTTACTGAAACAATCACAATCTTATTAAAAACTGACTTATATTATACATATATAATTATTTATATGCAAGAAGGAATGACCCAATGTTAACAATGTAATAATTGAGGGCATATTGCGAAGTCTCAACTTAAAAAAAACTACAATGTTTACGTATGTAACTGCAGTGTCATCTTAAGGAATGGGCACACTGGGCAGTTGCCCAGGGCCTTACACTTCAAGAGGACCTCACATTTCTGAGGAAATCAAGTTTCCCGTGTTGTTAATGAAAATAGAAAAAATATTAAGGCAATGAACAGTGCTTTCTCAGTGATGAACAATGCTTTCTCAGTGATGAACAATGCTTTCTCAGTGATGAACAATGCTTTCTCAGCGATGAACAATGCTTTCTCAGTGATGAACAATGCTTTCTCAGTGATGAACAATGCTTTCTCAGTGATGAACAATGCTTTCTCAGTGATGAACAATGCTTTCTCATTAATGAACAATGCTTTCTCAGTGATGAACAATGCTTTCTCAGTGATGAACAATGCTTTCTCAGTGAGGAACAATGCTTTCTCAGTGATGAACAATGCTTTCTCAGTGATGAACAATGCTTTCTCAGTGATGAACAATGCTTTCTCAGTGATGAACAATGCTTTCTCAGTGATGAACAATGCTTTTTCAGTGATGAACAATGCTTTTTCAGTGATGAACAATGCTTTCTCAGTGATGAACAATGCTTTCTCAGTGATGAACAATGCTTTCTCAGTGATGAACAATGCTTTTTCAGTGATGAACAATGCTTTCTCAGTGCAGTGGAGGCAGGTTTTCCGAGTTATTTTTGAACAAGATTTTCGAAGTCCATTCCAATTTTTGGGCTACTAATTTTAGAAAAATTTGTTATTTAAAAAAAATAAAAATTTAGGGATTTAATAATATTTCGTGTGTGTGTGGAAAAAAAGAAAGAAAAAAATGGGTGAGGTGTGGGAATGAATTTGTTTAAAGTAAATTAAAGAGCTTTACAATAGGCGTTATACGTTTATTAACTAGTAACTTATTTGAATAAAGTAAAATAAGTTTCAAATTCCAAATACACATTTCATTTTAAGTTGAAGGAATTTTGGGCTTTGTCCAACATTATTTGACTAGAGTATAGAGCAATAGAAGGCCTCAGTGCATTACTTGAATTGGTTGTAGAGAAATAAGAGGCCTCAGTGCATTACTTGAATAGGTTGTAGAGAAATAAGAGGCCTCAGTGCATTACTTGAATTGGTTGTAGAGAAATAAGAGGCCTCAGTGCATTACTTGAATAGGTTGTAGAGAAATAAGAGGCCTCAGTGCATTACTTGAATTGGTTGTAGAGAAATAAGTGGCCTCAGTGCATTACTTGAATAGGTTGTAGAGAAATAAGAGGCCTCAGTGCATTACTTGAATTGGTTGTAGAGAAATAAGAGGCCTCAGTGCATTACTTGAATAGGTTGTAGAGAAATAAGAGGCCTCAGTGCATTACTTGAATAGGTTGCAGAGAAATAAGTGGCCTCAGTGCATTACTTGAATAGGTTGCAGAGAAATAAGTGGCCTCAGTGCATTACTTGAATTGGTTGTAGAGAAATAAGTGGCCTCAGTGCATTACTTGAATAGGTTGTAGAGAAATAAGAGGCCTCAGTGCATTACTTGAATTGGTTGTAGAGAAATAAGAGGCCTCAGTGCATTACTTGAATAGGTTGTAGAGAAATAAGAGGCCTCAGTGCATTACTTGAATAGGTTGCAGAGAAATAAGTGGCCTCAGTGCATTACTTGAATAGGTTGTAGAGAAATAAGTGGCCTCAGTGCATTACTTGAATTGGTTGTAGAGAAATAAGAGGCCTCAGTGCATTACTTGAATAGGTTGTAGAGAAATAAGAGGCCTCAGTGCATTACTTGAATGGAGTATAGAGAAATAAGAGGCCTCAGTGCATTACTTGAATAGGTTATAGATAAATAGGAGGCCTCAGTGCATTACTTGCATAGGTTATAGAGAAATAGGAGGCTTCAGTGCATTACTTGAATTGGTTGTAGAGAAATAAGTGGCCTCAGTGCATTACTTGAATAGGTTGTAGAGAAATAAGAGGCCTCAGTGCATTACTTGAATAGGTTGTAGAGAAATAAGTGGCCTCAGTGCATTACTTGAATAGGTTGCAGAGAAATAAGTGGCCTCAGTGCATTACTTGAATAGGTTGTAGAGAAATAAGTGGCCTCAGTGCATTACTTGAATTGGTTGTAGAGAAATAAGAGGCCTCAGTGCATTACTTGAATAGGTTGTAGAGAAATAAGAGGCCTCAGTGCATTACTTGAATGGAGTATAGAGAAATAAGTGGCCTCAGTGCATTACTTGAATAGGTTGTAGAGAAATAAGTGGCCTCAGTGCATTACTTGAATAGGTTGTAGAGAAATAAGAGGCCTCAGTGCATTACTTGAATAGGTTGTAGAGAAATAAGAGGCCTCAGTGCATTACTTGAATAGGTTGTAGAGAAATAAGAGGCCTATGTGCATTACTTGAATAGGTTGCAGAGAAATAAGTGGCCTCAGTGCATTACTTGAATAGGTTGTAGAGAAATAAGTGGCCTCAGTGCATTACTTGAATTGGTTGTAGAGAAATAAGAGGCCTCAGTGCATTACTTGAATAGGTTGTAGAGAAATAAGAGGCCTCAGTGCATTACTTGAATGGAGTATAGAGAAATAAGAGGCCTCAGTGCATTACTTGAATAGGTTATAGATAAATAGGAGGCCTCAGTGCATTACTTGCATAGGTTATAGAGAAATAGGAGGCTTCAGTGCATTACTTGAATTGGTTGTAGAGAAATAAGTGGCCTCAGTGCATTACTTGAATAGGTTGTAGAGAAATAAGAGGCCTCAGTGCATTACTTGAATAGGTTGTAGAGAAATAAGTGGCCTCAGTGCATTACTTGAATAGGTTGCAGAGAAATAAGTGGCCTCAGTGCATTACTTGAATAGGTTGTAGAGAAATAAGAGGCCTCAGTGCATTACTTGAATGGAGTATAGAGAAATAAGAGGCCTCAGTGCATTACTTGAATAGGTTATAGATAAATAGGAGGCCTCAGTGCATTACTTGCATAGGTTATAGAGAAATAGGAGGCTTCAGTGCATTACTTGAATTGGTTGTAGAGAAATAAGTGGCCTCAGTGCATTACTTGAATAGGTTGTAGAGAAATAAGAGGCCTCAGTGCATTACTTGAATAGGTTGTAGAGAAATAAGTGGCCTCAGTGCATTACTTGAATATGTTGCAGAGAAATAAGTGGCCTCAGTGCATTACTTGAATAGGTTGTAGAGAAATAAGTGGCCTCAGTGCATTACTTGAATTGGTTGTAGAGAAATAAGAGGCCTCAGTGCATTACTTGAATAGGTTGTAGAGAAATAAGAGGCCTCAGTGCATTACTTGAATGGAGTATAGAGAAATAAGTGGCCTCAGTGCATTACTTGAATAGGTTGTAGAGAAATAAGTGGCCTCAGTGCATTACTTGAATAGGTTGTAGAGAAATAAGAGGCCTCAGTGCATTACTTGAATAGGTTGTAGAGAAATAAGAGGCCTCAGTGCATTACTTGAATAGGTTGTAGAGAAATAAGAGGCCTCAGTGCATTACTTGAATAGGTTGCAGAGAAATAAGTGGCCTCTGTGCATTACTTGAATAGGTTGTAGAGAAATAAGAGGCCTCAGTGCATTACTTGAATAGGTTGTAGAGAAATAAGTGGCCTCAGTGCATTACTTGAATAGGTTGTAGAGAAATAAGAGGCCTCAGTGCATTACTTGAATTGGTTGTAGAGAAATAAGAGGCCTCAGTGCATTACTTGAATAGGTTGTAGAGAAATAAGAGGCCTCAGTGCATTACTTGAATAGGTTGCAGAGAAATAAGTGGCCTCAGTGCATTACTTGAATAGGTTGTAGAGAAATAAGTGGCCTCAGTGCATTACTTGAATTGGTTGTAGAGAAATAAAAGGCCTCAGTGCATTACTTGAATAGGTTGTAGAGAAATAAGAGGCCTCAGTGCATTACTTGAATGGAGTATAGAGAAATAAGAGGCCTCAGTGCATTACTTGAATAGGTTATAGATAAATAGGAGGCCTCAGTGCATTACTTGCATAGGTTATAGAGAAATAGGAGGCTTCAGTGCATTACTTGAATAGGTTATAGATAAATAGGAGGCCTCAGTGCATTACTTGCATAGGTTATAGAGAAATAGGAGGCCTCAGTGCATTACTTGAATAGGTTATAGAGACTATAATATTATTAGATTAAAGAAATAGTCAACCACATGAAAATGTACACACCCCTCCCAACCCCACACCCAAATATTATCTGAAAAAGGTTTTTATTAATATTATTTTAAAACCATTTATAAACCTATTTGAAGCTTGTAACATATTTTGAGATAGAGCCATAATTATAACATACGTCAAACCATTCCCATACAATGGCCGTCTGGTGCTGTCTTGAGCAAAATCCAAAAAATCAAAAAAATCGCTGGCACCTCAAAACATTAATGAAATTATCCCCGGATATTGTAAACCCCTTCACACACTAACACAATATATAAGTGTGATAACACTTCTTCTTCTATGTTTTGAGGGCCCACGATTAATGAATTGATCATTATGGCTCCTATGTTTCAGAGTGGTTGGCGATGTTAATGTGCGTGGTTTTCAAGGGGATAAATCACTGGTTGCAGGACATGAGGCAATAGCCGCAAATGTGTCAAGTGTAGTCGCCTCAACTGTTGCTTTTGGAAGCTTGTTCCAGTCCCTTATTGTCTTTGGCAAGAATGAGGAGCTCCTGTACTGAGTTCTTGTTTTTAAAAGTCGAAACTGCTTGTCGTGACCTCTTCACTGTCTAAGGGGGAGATTGACACACACTCTTACACGCTCCTTTACTAAATTAACATTCTTATGTCCCACCCCTTTTTATCACACAATGTACAATTTAAAAAAAAAAGTTTCCGTACATGAAAATAATGTGGTCATTTCCTTTTTAAAATTAAAATACATCCAAAGATACAAATCTGAATATAATCATCTTCGGAGATATTGATATTCATATGTGCGCCGACACCCCTTCCCCCACATATTTTGTCTCCAGCCTTGAAATTTAACAATGGCGATTGGTCAATTACACATCTCACAATTGTATTTTTAATGACCTATACAGTAGCACCTCGTTGCATCGCACTTCGCATTTCGTGTCCTCACTCCTTTGCATGTTTTCTCGTGGGATACGTTGGCGGATTTTTCTCTATTTCGCGGGATTTTTGCGGTATACAGTATCGGTATACTGTATCATTTATTTTAATTATTTTTGCGGTAAAACAAGCATTTTCTTGCCTAACAAAATGAAAATAAAATAAATATAACTTTAATTAAACTTACTACAAGAATTATAAATCGATATAGTTGAATATTAAGCTTTTAAATTTATATAAAGTTTACTTCTCGGGTTGTCTCATTTCGCCGGGGGGGGGGGGGGGGGTGTTAATGCCAGCGATTTTGAGGTATCACTTTTTAGTAATATTCAAGTCTGTAACGTTTTGACACTATGCAATAGTAGACCAAAAAAGCGATGTAATATATAACCCTTCAATTTTACGCGCCTTTCAAATGTAAAAACAGACTACGGTGTTACGCGTACTTAATGATATTGCTTGTAAAAATCAAATTGCTTTCAATTGAATGATAGTAATAGATCTACATTTGTACGACAAAATGAGGTATCAAAGGAAAGATAATTGAATGGACTATATGTTTGTACACTTACGTCTTCAGTTTAACTAAAATAAACTACCACAAATGACATCCGAATGGGATTTAGTCTAAAGGGACCCGGGTACGAATTAACGGCTATGCGGATTATATATTCTTGTAATAAAGATTACGTTTACTTGCATAAAAGCAGATTTATTGCACAAGGTTTTAATTGATTCGATTTTCGTTAAAAAACAAAAACTGACATAATTTTTGAGAATCCTTGATATATCTTTCGCGGCTATGGAATACAAATATAAGAGATGATACGATTATTTTATTGACCCAAACAAATGGAAATGTTTTTTGATTTCATTGTACATATACACTTTCAATACCTAACTAGATATAAAGTCCACATTTTCAACTAAAACAATTTAAACACAAGACATCTTCATTAAATTTTATATTATATATGCTTGTTGTTTGTTTCTTGTTTTTTTTGAGTTTTTTTTACTCATCGAGATTTTGTGTGTGTACGTTATTGAACTCTGCGATAACTGGTGACATTAGCTTATATTTTACATATATACCAATTATAGCCAGCCAAACAATGACGGTGGCATTGCGTGATCTTCCCATATATTAACGCTACTTAATAGACATAACATGCATTCAAGTATCACACTTTATAAGAATGCAAATTAATGTTAACCTCCTTCCAAGGTACGCCACCGAACACTTCGTTACGCCCTTGAAATAACATCACTGTCTATTTCAGATTTTATTTTTATACCTTTTTTTAAATTTGTGACGTCACACAAGATTCTTTATTCCCCCCCCCCCCCCCGTGTCACAAACTGTCACACTTTCTTAGACACCCCACCACCCAAACCGGAGCGGGACATACTTTATGGACAGCCCTTTAAGAAGCCCTAATTGTAGGTACATTTACGACACCCAGACAACATTGTATAACATTCGATCAATATCTTTATTTCAAAATCTATTTTTCAATCCCTTTATTTTGATTTCCTGTCACCTCTCATCCCCACTTGTCTCTCCCCTCTATCAAGACTGAGGTATTCATTTGAAGAAACCTATGTTTAATTTATTTTCTTAGAATGGAAGGTCAAGGTGACAGGGCCGTGACTCGGCTCATGGTAAAAACCTTACAGAGACGAGGCCACAACGCTTATCCAGCATTTCTGAACGTGCTACGACAACACGGTTTTCATAACGTCTGTGAACGTCTCATGGAATCGGAGAGATCCTTAAAGAATGGCATCCAACAGGACAGGTCGAGTTTCGACAGAGTTAAGGACTGGGTGAGTGGGTGATTGGGTCAAGAAATGGATGAGTGGATGATTGGGTCAAGTAACGGGTGAGTGGATAATAGGGTCAAGGACTGGGTGAGTGGATGATTGGTCAAGGACTGGGTGAATGGATGATTGGGTCAAGGACTGGGTGAGCGGATTATTTGATTCAAGTAATGGGTGAGTGGATGATATGGTCAAAGGATTGGGTGAGTGGATGATAGGGTAAAACATTGGATGAGTGAATGATAGGGTGAAGGATTGGGTGAGTGGATGATAGGGTAAAAAACTGGCTAAGTGGATTATCGGGTCAAGGGCGGGGTGAATGGATGACAGGGTCAGGGATTGGGTGAGTTGATGAAAGGGTCAATGTTTGGGTTAGTGTATCATAGTGAATTATATGATCGAGGACTTTGTGAGTTGGTGATAGGGTCAAGGACTGGGTGAGTGGATCATAGAGTAAAAGGCGATGTTTTAAGCTCGATATACTTTTTAAGGAAGTTTATTTGATTTTTTTGTGTTTTTTTGTGTTTTTTTTTGTGTTTTTTGTATGCAGTTTTGGGACATAGGAAGAACTGTTAATTTTTCGTAACGTAAAGAGTTGATAATGATTGATTAAATAAATGTTGCTGAACGCTTTGTACCATTGCTGTCGAAAATGCATTCATGTACACAAACGAATTATTTAAAAAATGCGAAAAACTCTATTTCAAGTTTCTTGCGCATTAAAAAAAAAACTTAATTTAAACAATTAGATGTATCAATAATCTATCAAACTGAAAGTGTAAAGTTAAGATATATATATATATATATATGGCATCCTTCCGTCTTCACGAGACGATGGAGTAGCTATATTGTAGTCCTTCACTTCGACGAGTGGCTCACTAGGCCAATCCTGGAATGACAATCTCGTCTGCATTTCACGCAGGAGAATGACGATTCCTGGTTAATTTTGGCCTTCCAAAAATTTATATGCATACATGGATAGCGATATATACTATATCAAGCATGAACAATATACGTCCCGCGGGCCGTAAGCTGCCCGCCAACACCCACTTAGCGGCCCGTGAATAACGAAATATTCTATATTATTATTTATTATTTTGTTAATAAATTTCTTTCGGCCTGCACAAACTTTTCATAAAGTATTACGTCCCACCTTACATTTTGAGTTGTGCAGGCCTGTACTATATGCATAGAGATTAACGAACACAACAGCATGTTTGTAGCATTTATTTTTTGCCTTACTCCACTAGGTAAACTTTGAAAGAATTGTCCCTAACGGATTACGCACGCCATTCTCCTTTAATCAGGGATATTCACCCCTACCCACTGACTACAACCCCTACTCCATGTACCACACAACTCACATGACACCAGGGTACCACCTCCCATTAGGCTATCATATACCCTTAAATCTTCCATTGACTCCGCCAACCTATCCTTTGGTAACCAATCATGTTGGAAGCTTTCCAAGCCGATTGACGACGCCGCCACCACGTGATCCAATCATATTCAGCCAGTTGGAGACACAACTGGAGTTCATGAGGAAGGAGCTAAAGGCGCTACATTACGATGTCTACGACATGAAGTCGGCTCTCAGAAACAGTGAGTAGGATGCAAGATTTCATGGAGAAAATAATAATTATCTTTTGGGAGTAATGGGAGGCAAGGATGCATTTCAGTTATGTGGAATGGGTAAAATATCTAATCCATTGTTATTAGTTATACAAACTGAAACCAAAAAGACCTACTTGCTTTCCACGTTTAGGATATGACTCATTTGTTTTTTTTCCTTTTTACCACTCCCCTATCATCCAAGATATTTTTTTCTACTTGGACAAGGAAACGAGAGCAGCAATATGTGAATTGAATTTAAGGTGGTCCATGGGTCAAAAATATTTTTTCTATGTTTCTCAAGTTAGAAAAAAAAATAGTACAAACAAAACATACACAAACAGAAAGACAAAAAAACCACTGAAGATCATTTAAAAAATTTTTTTTTTTACTTTTATTGCAAAAAATTGATTTTTTAAAACCAATTTTGACAGTTGCGCAAAATGATTTAAAAAAATGTGTATTGCAATATCATAATGAAACTTTGCATACACATTAAGAATAACATTTATAAACAGTTTAAAGAAGCTTATTACACTGCAGTTATTGGAAGTGTTACAAATGGCATGTATGTGGGGTCACCTAAATATGCGAGAAATTTTTATGGG
Organism: Omphiscola glabra; assembly: GCA_964017045.1. Lineage (NCBI taxonomy): Eukaryota > Metazoa > Mollusca > Gastropoda > Lymnaeidae > Omphiscola > Omphiscola glabra. The sequence goes on along the minus strand of OZ024800.1, from coordinate 29,155,320 downwards.
TAGCAAATGTAAAAATGTTACAAAACTTTTCTAGTTGGATATATATAAAAAAGCCTCTTGTAATTTGTAAATAATATCAATGAAAAGAAGCATGCAAAGTTTGAAGCCTGTAGCTAGAATACTTTTCCTCCTGAATCATTTGGCGTTCTAAAAATTTCTGGAAAACACAAAGCTGATAAAAACAAAAAAGAAGTCTAAAAATGTTCATTAAAAAATTACAGACTATATGAACAATATTGGATGCATACACCCTACACATACTCTATACAAGAATGAAGAATCAATGTAAAAATATAGACACAAAAGATAGAAAATAAATAAATGCATTTTTTCTGAAACCACCCCTCGATCTGAATAAAAATATTATAATAATAAAAAATTCAGAATTTTTTTTCTATGAGCATTTTGTTTAAAAAATATCAGTCATTAAGTAGAGAATATCAATAGAAACAAGCATGCAAAATTTGAAGAGTGTAGTCATAATACTTTTCCACCTGATACATCTGACGTCAGAGAAAAACTGAAATAAAATAGTTGAGAACAACAAAAATTTATTGAAAATTGTTAATTAAAATTTAACAGGATATTTGAGCAACATTAGTTGTATACACCATGTAAATACACCATTCATTAATAAAAAAAAATCAATTTAAAAACATAGACATAAAAGATAGAAAATAAATTAATGCATTTTTTCCAAAACCACGCTTCGACCTAAAAAAATGATACAATATAAAGAAATTCTGAAATAAATTTCTATGATCAATTTGTTACAAAAATAATATAGTACGTTTTCTTTTTTTAATGCTAAGATGTCACTTTCTTTTTGTTATATCGACCAAAGGTGTGGAGTTATTAACTTAATTACTATCTATCCAAGGGTCAGGTCCTGGGAAAAAGTGATCCAAGGCAACCTAGACCCCCCCCCCCCTCTTTTTTAACACACTTTCTTTACCTAAATAAAAATTATATGAATACTTAGCAACAAAAAGGATAGTCCTAGAACGCCGTTCCCTTACGTTCCTGCAGGATTCGACCCCTGAACCTATCTATGCATCGGTGAGCTCAATAAACCGTGCACTGATTGGTTTATCCCAATTTCAGCTCGTCAACTCTGGAGGGGATCATAACGGAGTTATAAATGTATTTACTCTCAAACATGCGCTCTTGCTCAAAACTAACGTAAAGATCCCATTTGCGCCTCTTTACCTAAGCCTATCTAGAAGAGAAATACGTATCACTGAGTATCATGGCTGTCATTTAAATTCCGTCATTTACTTAATGACCATTTGTATTTATCCCCACCCCTTTGCTCTGTTATGATACTCTCCTGATTTTCAGATGGCACAAGTGCAACACCAGACACATCAAAGCGAACCAGTGAAGGTGACAGAGCCGCTATTCAGCATGCAAATCAGGAACATGGCAGCCGCCCCCATTCCCCAGCCAGCGGAGAGTCCAGTGTCCGTTCACCTATCCCCGACAGCTCCAGACAAGTCCGAAGAATAGACGGGAGCCCCAGACCCGGAGAGGGCGAGAAAAGTTTTAAGATCATCGAAGCGGAAGGGCTGAACAAGCATCTGGGTGAACTTCATGCCGAGGTCAAGGCACTTCATGATGACGTCACGGCCTTGACGACGGCAAGGTCACGAAAAGGTGAGATTGTTTTTTCTTCTTTCTTTCGTTTGGCGCATGCTCCCCTCAATCTCAATACTAAGTTCTGAAACACGTATTCCCAAATAACAGTTACTAAGATAAAGTCATTTAAGGGTACATTTACATTCTCTAAGAACTTTTTGAAACAGCTTTAGATATAATTGTTACATAACTTTATAATTGTCGGCCTAAAGGTAGACATAAAGTGTTCACTGATGAAATAATCGATGATCAATTACAGACGAATATAGCGTTGGCATCGACTAGCATTGCTATCGTTTAGTTTTGTTATCGAATTGTATAGGTATTAATGGTGAATTGTAGACAAAACAGGTAATGACTTGGCATTGGTATCGACTGCAATTTACTTTCCGCTGCCCTGCACTGTTTTTTAATTCAGTATTGAAATAATAGTAGTCGAGGAGAGTTTTCATCTTAAGTTTTTTTTTTGAAGGGCGCACTCTTTATTTTCTCCATTATATCTTCTATTATAATTTTTTGTCATTCTCAAAAGTTTTGTTGTTGTGACTCACACGATTGTTTTTCGGTTATTCTATAGGCGAAGACATTTTTTTAAAAGTTGAGTAGCCACCAATTTTACTATCACGCTTTTCAAATAGATGAATTTTTCAATTATAATTTTGTAAATATGTGTGTTTGTGTGTGTGAACTTATATATATGCTAGTATAGCTTAAAAATAAAATATCTACTTTACTTTGCAATATAAAATGCAGCTTAAAGATATGTTAGACAAAACATGTATATATTCTGTCCTATAATAAAATTTAATTGAAATACAACACGACAAATCATACAAAGGTATTTTAAAAAGTTATATCAATACAAATTAAAACCTAATATTTGGTATATACATTTTAAAAAAGAGCATCATTGTTTTTTCAATTTTCATGCGACTAAGAGTGACTACACATATCTACTAATGATATTCATCATAACCCTTTTTTATTTTTTTATCTTAGAAATAGCCAGGTTGCTTTGTTGTTTTTTTTTTGTTTTTTTCGGTCTTTGTTCCTTACCCAAACACTAATTAACTAACAGAGACGCCGCCTTTGGCGGTTTTTACCCTCACGGGGCGTCAAGTTCATAAGAACCTTTGAGCGCCGTCTGGGAAAATCGACATCCAGGAAAATTTTCCTTTAGTAAGAGCAGACACATGTCTGAATGTGTGCTCAGTAGCAGCACCGTACGTCCCCGTGCCAGGCTGCACTGTGGTGCGTATATCTTCTGACTAATGGTGTGTAAGTTGTTTCTCGGGGAATTCCCGACAAAACACAAACAACACGCACCATTTCACTGAACCTTTTAACATCCCAAACACTATCATTGGACCACCTGTTCTCCGGTTCTAGACTTTTCCAATGGCCCGAAATGCGTTGCTTCAACCCTACGCTCTCTTAGGAACTCATGAAAAAATCACAGCATACTTCTTAAGTACTGACATCTCGCCACTTTTGACAAACGACATCCCATTACTACAATAATGATTAATTTGTATGTGTAAATTAGTAGAAGCCAAAAGTTGTTTGATTATGTCACGTGTTTCTATGACAAGCTGACGATCATCTGCAATCAATGTTATTATATGGAACTGCTATATCCTGTAAAAGTGCATCACCTCCTGTGGCGTAGGAAGGGTGGCGGAGGGGCTGTAAGCCCCGGGTGGCACTTTTTTCTTCTTTTTATGTGGCCTACTGCAGGGTCTTAGTTTTCATGGGAGCGGCGGCTAATGCAGGGTCTTAGTTTTCATGGAAGCGGCGGCTAGCATCTTGGCTCACTATTCCAATGATGTTCCCCGATAGCATCCTCATTGGGAGAATAGCCAGCTATATGAGAGTATAGGAATAGGGTGGCAATTTTGTATACGTGATAATTCTCTTTGTTGAGCTTAATGTAGTCAGCAGTGTCTTCCTTGTTTAAAATAACAACAACAAAAAATTACATTCCCACTCAAATCATCTCAGTACCGATCAACGCATAACACAAATAGTTGTCATGCTGCAATTCTAGGGTTAAAAAATGTCGTTGACTTTCTTAAAGAAATGACAGCCGTGTGCAGCCTGTAGCTAGACACGTCTGCTCAATCCACCACTTCTCCAAGCTTCCATCAGTCTATGCAGTTGTTCGACAATCCTCTGGTGCGCATCTAGTTTTTGAAATCTTTCTTATAACTTTTAGTATTATGAGCCATCCTCAAGCTCATGTAGCAGTAGCCGCTAGTTCTTCAATATATTCACCTAGGAGATCTGTAGATACATCTATATAGCAGATCTGCGTAGATACACCTAGAAGATATGTAGATACACACTCTCAAACTAACGTATTTTAGTTGATGGGTAAAGACCCAGATCATGCCAACTTTTGCTTAAGAAGTTTGTGAATTCATCCATATTGTCATCATGATTTCAGATTGGCGAAGTTTCAAACTGTACCTAACTCCCAATGCGCGAACCCCTGATGACGATGGTTCTCAGTTCAGTATAAATCAAACATCCCTAACTCTACGTCAAATCCATAGAAATGAGACCATCCCAGACCACGAAACACCGGTCAAAGATCTTGATTACGCCCAACGTATTACACACAGAGATTACGACCCTTTACCCAATCCTACTCCATTGTCTTTATTGACTGAGCGTAACTATTCTCTAGGTGGTGAGGATCTGGACAATATGATGGCACCCTCATCGAACCAGTCATTCAAAACCACCATCTTTCCAGGTCGTAAAACTCATGAAAGTTCTGATCCACTTCCACGCGAGGACAAAACTGTACAGTATCGACTTCCTTCTTGGTATTCGGCAACTGTTGGGCTAAACGACTTTGACTCATCGAATCCTGCGCTACCAAATAGCAGATCAAGTAAAAGGCAGGCCACAGTTAAGGAATACAGTTCCGCAGGTCCGCCGTCTTTGGCATCCATCAAGCAAAAAGTGAGAGACGAGACTACCGGATACTACGGTGTTGATCCTCCACCACAACCCCAAGATGCGTCTTCTAATCACAAAGCTGCTACAAAACTCAGTCGAGACCTCAGTAAACAAAATAACAATGCTGACTCGAGAATTTCAAAGCCCATTACGTCATCAGTTCAAGGAAGAAATCTTCATGGTTCAAAATTGAACTTTCAAGGTTCAAACTCTAAATCATTAGCAGAGACTCGGGGGGACATTCTGGACCAGTCAGTCGAAGATTTACAGGGCAGAGTTAGAGAATTGGCCGTGGAAATTGCCACTTTGAAGGCTCAGAGAAATGGTTGGTACACCCTAGTTTTTGTTGTCACGTGCACACTTCTTCTCTGACTCAGTTTCTTTCCTAATAGCGCAACTTGGAATACAATTTTTGGTAGCAGTTCTTGTGACAGTTGAATTCACGTCGCTTATTTGTAGTCTATCAAAGTAGATCATATAAAAGTCTATCTTTGCTCAAAACGACGCCCATTAGTCGGTGAAAGTTTTTTTTAAAGTGTTTTCTATTTTTCTTTTTGAACAAAAAAGCCGGTTGGGTCATTCGTTTACTAACTCCCACCCCTCCTAGTCCCCCACCCCCTTTTTTTCAGTCCTACAACACCTCTATTAAAAAAAACACAACTCAACCGATGGTTTTCGATGTGGCCTAGTTATAGAAACCATTCTAGTGTATGCCTCACCGAACGGAGAAGTCGGTCCTATACATAGTCTATAGGGTCAGCTCGGCTTAGGTTTGAGTTGGCTATTTACGAAAATAGACAGGACGTTTGGACAAACCTGACGTATTGAATGAAAAGGATTATTGAATATGTCAGTTACATAAGAGGTTCCACGTTGTTCAACGCATAGCCATTGGGTGACATTTGGAGCCCCCCTCCATTACTTTTTTTTAACGGTTTCATGCCACCTTCATTGTTGATAGTTTTCTTCTCTACATCAAAAGTTTGGGCCTCTTAAATATTCTAAGTCTCAGGCCCCACGCGACGGCCCTGCTTTTAAGTTGAAGTAAAAAATTTGCAAAGATAAGACTACTTGACGCTTCGTGTAGATAAAACTGTTTGAATTTAACATGGTATTGATTTTTGTAATACACAACACAAAATTGCTCTCAAGTGTGCACAGTAAGAATGCAGCCGATTCTTCATCAGCGCTTATCACACTGGTGCGATAGGTAGACGTTCTATATGATGTGACCAGGGGAACCAGACGATATGCTCATCACAAATATCACTTTTATTAAACTGCAATGATTAATAAAAGGCCAATTTGAAGGGGAAAAAAGTTTAAAGCCAAAAATTGTTCCAGTTTGAATAAAGAAATTTATACAATTAGATATAATTTTTTTTAAAATATGCTCTTTGATTTAATTGGGGTGAAACAATTTTTGGATACAAAGAGTTGATTTTGCTTGGCAAGTTTGAGGATAAAAGGGTGAGAACCTCTACTAAAATTATTTCTCACATTTCAAGGTACATTGTTTCAATCACCATAACAGCTTTGCAAAGAAATCTATTCCGATAAGAAGATTTTAGAGGTGCCTTAGCAAACGTTATTTTATTTTACGCCTATCTTTCATGCATTAAACGCTTCTTTCGAACTACAGACTAATTATGACATAAATATCAGTATCAGAGAACCCCATATGACAGGGTGCTAAAAATTATGACATGCGGTCCAATAATTTAAAAAAATCCTAGTTGAAGGAAAGACTTTAAGTTCTATCTGTATTCTTTAATTTAATGTATTTGTAACTATATATTTTGTAAAAGACAGTATGTTGGCTTACATCAGAAGTTAAAAAACGGTGTTGGTTAAACCAATAGCCAATTGTCACGTCACGTAAAGTGTGATCTGTTTCCAGGTCAGTCTGTCACGCCAACAAGGCAGCACAACACGCCCATTGACCAGGACAGTCATGCCAGGAAATTGGAAGAGCAGTTGGAGGAACTACACGCTCAGTTGAGACGACTCCGAAATGACGTCACTGACCTTAAAACTGGTAATGTGCAAAAAAAGAAATGAGTAAAATAAAGTATGGGCAAACCTGGAAAAAGGAACAAAACAACGAACGTGTCGGCTGGATGCCTTCGTCGGCGAACAAACAAAAGAAAAAACAGAATTAAATTTAAGAATAGCAATAATGCCCACAATTCTTTTGCTGCCCTCTCGGATACGACTTCTCAGCTAAGTGCTATTTTTAAATTTAATTCTGTTTTTTCTGTTGTTTGTTCGCTGACGCGTGTGTGATGAATGTGTGAAGCGTGTTGATGAGTGTGTGACGCGTGTTTGATGAATATGTAAAGCGTGTTTGATGAATGTGTGAAGCGTTAATCATTGCTTTTTTCATGTGTTATTGTAGACAGCCATATTTACGTAAGAAACAGAGACGGGTGAGTTTCAGAGCTCGCTGTATGATTGTTTTGGACAGAGATGAAACCGTTCGAATGTTGTTTGAAAGATAGCTTGATTAATCAGTTATTGAATGTAAAAAAAAATTACATAATAAAGAACACTATAAATATAATACAAAGTCAATACTTAACCGAAAATAAAAGTTGTTGAAAGTAGAAAAGTATCAGTTAAAACTGGTTGAGTAGCTTGTGTTTGAGGCGAGACCGCAGCGGTCTTTTAATTGTACGAACCCTAACTCAAAAAAAACTCTGCATAACATACAGAACACATCACGTATAGTTTATCCAGTAGACCGGAAATGGCACAATCTCCCTACCGGAAAAAGGACCGCCAGGAGGGGGGATCGTACCCTCTGTCCACCTGTTCTTATGCCAGTGGTTATAACTTTCAATGATCTGATCAATGTAATGACATTTAAGGCTGCCTATAAATATTTTCCGTTATAAATATGTAAAATTAAAATATTTATTTTATTGTTTCGCGCTATAGACAACCAACACGTGAACAAAACAAACCCCGAGATGAAAAGGATTCTCAAACCAACAAAGAGCTCAAGTTCGTCTCAGTATTTGTCTCCGAACCCACACCCTACCCTTACACACCAAGCTCAACCAGTTACAAAGCAAGAGTCCCGTGATAAGGCCAGGCCGGCAGGCGACAGAAAGTCTTCCAACTTTCTGAATCTTGAAAGTCCAGAATCCCAAGCATCCATACGAAGGAGCTCTAACGGTAAATCTACTACAATGCCTGTGTGAATGGTTTGATTTAGTGAAATATCATGTGATTTAGCGCACTGTCATGTGCTTTTGTGCAATATCATGCGATTTAGTGTAATATCATGTGATTTAGTGTAATATCATGTGCTTTAGTGTAATAGCATGTGATTTAGTGTAATATCATGCGCTTTAGTGTAATATCATGTTATTTAATGTAATATCATGTGATTTAGCGCAATGTCATGTGCTTTTGTGCAATATCATGTGATTTAGTGTAATATAATGTGATTTTTGTAAGGTCATGTAATTAGTGTAATATTTGTTGTTTTATTAGTATAATATCAGGTGTTTTAGAGTAATATCAGGTGTGTTTTTATTTTGTAACATCGTGTGCTTTTATTATAAAATCGGGTGTTTTAGTTCCTGCTCTTGAGGAACGCGACTCAGAGGAACTCGGGGGCGCCCACATGGGGTTTGCCTCTTCGCGGCGTGGCAGACTAGTAGGAAGGTACTGTTCTTCCGAAGCAAAAAACCTCGGCCGACCGCATGACTCCCAACGCAACGGGAGTAGTAACGTCGTAACATGATTACTTGTTGCCGGTGATGGATATGATGCTTGGGTGGCGGTTAAAACCCATGCCGATGATTTCATCTGCGCAGCCGTGAGAAAGCCGCTGCTAGGCAACCGTTTCGTCCCAGTTTTCCGTCCCGACCGAAAGACTCCCTGGGCGGTGTGGGGTGGTAATGCAACACCTTCCTTCCAGAGTGGAAGACCCTCTGGGAAAGTCGGCTGCGAACGCTTTAAACGCAGCTTTTTGCGTCGACTGGCGTCCCCCAGGCCGCACGGTCTGGCGGCGGGGAGACCCGGCGTCGGCCGGTATGGGGGTTTGCTGGGGGGGGGGGCATTAAGAGCTCGCGCTCGACGGCCCACCGACACCATTTCCCCCATGTGATATTTCAGTGTAATATCATCCTTTTTAGCGTAATATCATGAGTTTTTTATGTTATATCGGGTGCATTATTGTAATATTAGCTGTTTTATTGTAATATCAAGTGTTTAATTGTACAGAAGGACCCGGTTATGTCGACGGCCTAGGGGTTTGCCAAAAAGCGTCGAGATAACGGATGACCGAGATAAACGAAAACCAATATATTAACTTGTGCTTGAAATTTCTTTATGTACATGAAGTGCGTTAATAAATGTAGGTACTTCAGTATAAAAATATCAAAATAATTTTTTTAACATTATAGTTATTTTAAAATTTAAAAAATGAAAATAGAATCAATCTTTTAGCTTTAATACTTTTTGAGCTAAGAATTTTTAAAATACGAGTTCGTTTGGTGTTTCAACTATGGACAAAGCCTTTCCATTTTGTGACCTCATCCCGCTGATTGCGTCATGCACAATGACAATATAGTTTATATAATTCAACGCATCGCCTTATTACTAAAATACTATTTAGAGACTACTTATTTTTAACTTTCAACTTTATCGCATTACTATTTAATTTAAGCTTTCCTTTACCAATGGTTTAAAAGTTATTTGCACCCTGCAACCTCTTATGAAAGAAACTCTGATGTAGTACCACGACATAGCCATTAAGCAAGTGACCGTGAATGGCTGCCCATGACAACGTTTTGCACTCGGCAATTTATGAACATTTATAATATCGCCTCTACCGGGTTTTTAAACCTCAAATTAAAAAAATATTTATTTAAATTACTTCTAGTTTCATTTTAAAACACAAGTCTTGGATTTTGAGAAATAAATAATTATTTTTAATTATACAAAACTTGTTTATTTGTTGTCCGCCATTTCTTCTTGTGGAGTTCAAAAGCCGACGATTGGTCATGGGGATCAAGAAAACCAAGGTTAGTGGCAAGTTTGGCCCCGTTTTGTGCTCAAGATATTAGGGTTCGGTGACATAAAATCGACATAACCGATGAGGACATGTTAAGACAAAGAGCGAAATACGGTTCCACGTCAGAAATGTCGACTTAACGGTGTTGCCGAGTTAACCGAGGTCAAGTTAAGTGGGTTTTACTTTAATATCCAGTTTTTTAAGTCTGATATCATGTGTGTAGTCTGTTGTCGTTTATGTAGTCTGATATAGTGTGTTTACTGTTTGGTGGGTGGTCACCAATGGCTGGTGTTGATCATGGTTGGGTTTTGGTCAGTTGAGGCTGGTGTATTTTAGGCATGCCTGAATCTATCTCTAATTGTATCTTGCATTTTATCCTTCAGATTCATTGAGAGCGTCAAGCTCTCACGGAGCGCGCATCACCACTGAATCCAGAGTGCTGAGCCCACCGTCCGACAGGGAGGCGAGGGTCAGGAGAATTACGTCTCCACTGACGATACTACCGGACCAAAGTCTTCCCTGGCCAGAGTCAACGAAGGTGAAAGTGGCCACTTGAAAGTCTGGGAAGAGTTGGGGTTGGGGGGGGGGGGAAACACATTTTTTGAATGAAAATGAGATGAGGGTTTTATTGTATTCCTTTAATTGTACACATTATTATTGTTATGAAGGATCGTATCAATTGTACACAAAACACTATGGGTATAGTTCCTCTTAATACATTCAAAGTTCATTGGTAAGACTGGTTCAAGTATACAAATAGTTGCGCTGACGGCAGTTTTTGTGCAAATTTGTTGTAAAACCGTGATGGTATCCATCGAAGTGAAAAGACATGTATCAAAGCTAGTTGTATGTGCCCTCCATGTCATTTTGAATGGTACACTACTTGATGAGAAAGACAGTTGCATTATTCATGTTTTGTATTGGCACAATTTAATTATTAAAACTAATATATTGTATTATAAGCTTAATGTAGTTTTATTGAACAATTTAACTTAATAAGTCTATGAATATTTAAAATTATAGACAATCTAACTTCTTGTTTAAATTTGTCTATTGTTGTCAAGTAAATTCTAGAAATATGTCACGCAGAAGTTGGTATTTTTTGTATATTTTATATGAAAATGATTTTCGTTTTCAACCGAACACGACATGGCTTTCATATTGTATTTTTTTTTATTTACTTTAAAAAAAAATTAAATTCTGCCCAGATTGAATGATTCAATGTTTTGTTTGTTCATTTATGTTTTAATCATTTTCATGTCAAAGCACGCTCGTTTAATTTTGTTATATCGTTTTATATCGTTTTCTTATTGTGGGTAAAGGGGCGTAAAATAAGTTTATTGACTGGTGAAGAAAAGGGTCTGGGCAGATAAACAATATAAAATGGTACCCATTACAATAAATTATACATGTATCACATCACCCAAATTTTTTAACATGTTAGTGATCGCAATGTGTTCACTGCTCACAGCTTCACATGACTTTGCCACGGTTTTGCCTAACTTACAGCCTAAATGTGAGTTTCAATTCAATGCAGTGTAGGCAAACTAATGTGTAATTATCATGTCTGGTATGTATCCCAATTGTGTGCCCAAATAGTGTGCCCAAATAGCACGCCCAAATATAGTATCCAAATATAATAGCCAAATAAATTGGCCAAACAGTGTGCCCACATAGTGTACTCAAAGAGTGTGCTGAAATAGTGTGCCCTAATAGTGTACCCAAATAGTGTACCCAAATAGTGTACCCAAATGGTGTGCCCAACTGGCTTATCCAAATAGTATACGCAAATAGTGCGCCCAGCTCTCAATACACTCTTACCCGAAGCTATTTTATACGTTAGCTCCGAGCTAAAAATAATTCCTTAAATTCCGAAGATAATTTACAATAGGAATACTACACACCAGATATTGCAAAGAAAGTCCCCTGAAGCCAAGCCTCGATCATAAAAGTCAACAATTCAGGCACATGTAGTTAAAAAATTATTTGAAAGCTATTCAAAGTCGCATTCAATAAAAATCGATTATTCGTCAAGCAGTGAAATCTGACAGGTCCAACGGTTGATAAGGATTCGCGTCAGCGTAGCCCCGGAGGAACTGAAAGTGACTTAAACCAGCGGTTCTCAACGTTTTTTTTACTAGTGGCCCACTAACCTTAAAACTTTATTGTGCATCCGAGTTACCCTCTCCTTTTATTAATATGGCAAAAATGCACTTTTTATTTATCTAAAACATTGTGTTCAGAGTGAAATAGATTATTAGACACGAACAATTTGTGTCAATATAACAATATATGTTAAGCTTTAATAATAATTTTACATAATACACAAATAGACGTTTCGGCACATGCCTTCATCAGAACAACAATAAAACATTTAAATAAGTATAAATTAAATTTACATAATATATATATATACACATATCCTACATATTATCCGAACAATTATATGATGAATGGACCAGTGCTTCAATGTAACATTACAAAAATATAATTACTAAACAACTTACACTATTGAACAACTAAGGCTTTGGAAAGCCCCAAACATGTATATCGCCGGTCTAGAATAATAGTATAAATACAAGGTATAAGGCCTAAAGCTGTTGTGTACAGGTATAAATATAGGGTAATGGCCTAACCGCTACAGACGAGAATCGGTACTTAAGAGAGTTTCCCGAGACCGACAGACTTACAGTTAGAGAGTATAAATGGGCGGTGGCTCTGTTAGTTTTGCTGCTAGATACTGCATTAGGTCGATACTTTTTATCTCGTGTTATTGCTTCTTAATACATGTACCTCAAGGAAGCAGGATTTCTTAAGTAAGCAGATAGCACATGAGTTAACATAAAGGTTAGTGTACATGATTTCTTTTACATGTAATGTAGTAGTAAATGTTTAAATATAATATAAATATAGATGGTAGAACATTAAATGTGACTTATATAATAGATAGTATAAGTGTTAATACTCATTTTAATGGACAGCCTTTAAAAGAAGGTGTAATAACATTTCTTTTCATAATGATATGCATCACTAAACAGCTGTCTTGTACAGCGTTATGAGTGTGGGGGCAGTGGCGCATGAAAGGGGTATGGTGGCAGTAACTATGCCCCGTGTGGCACACATTTTTCTTTTATTTGAGGGTCGGCATTTTCGGTAAACAGCAGCGTTTTTTTTGTGGACGGAGGCTGGCAAAATTCTCGGCATAACCCTGAGACCTGACTACGCCACTGACCCTGACTACACCACTGACCCTGACCACGCCACTAACCCTGACTACTCCACTGTTGAGGATCAGGTTTAGTAACGTTTATCATTTAAAAAAATTCAAAGTTGTCGATAGAGTAAAGTGAATGTGTTTGTTCCATTGTAAACACCGGGACTTTATACAATTTAAAACAAGGACATTGTAACACTGGCGTGGGATGGGGGCCGGGGGGGGGGCTGTACAACCCGGGCGGCATTTTTTGTTCTATATAGAGGGGTGAAGTTTTCGGCCAACTGCAGAGTTATGTCCATACGGGAGGCGTCATTAATCTTGAACGGTCCCGGGTGGCACTAAACCTTGCTAAGCCACTGCATTACAACTGTTTTGGCAATATGAGTGTAAGAAATAAACAATTATTTGTGAATCCACGGAGACCTCTTCTGTCAATGAGGCTTTCTTTTGAAGAAAAAAATTAATCATGATGCAAATTGAAATAATTGTATTTCTTTACTTATGTCATTTATTTATGACTCAATATCAGAGTCTGGATTTTTGATTAAATCAAGAAGAAAAAAACAACCCATAAAAACTAAGTTTTTCCTATAATTCTGTTATATGCATTTTTGTTTGCATTTATGTAATTGTACGTGCTTATTGACCATATTACACAGTGGGGCCCGTCCATAAAAGTTAAAGAACCATCCCAAACTTATTATCCACCACATACTTTACCGCCCATATTATTATTATGGGTAGTTTTCTATAGCGTGGTACCCCAGCCTAGGGCTGGGCTCACCACGCTGTACATACAAATTAAAATGAACTTAAAAAATATAAATTAAAAACCAACCATTCCATATCAATTTACATGTGAAGCCATGGACGGCACTCCGCAGCATCGTTTAACTTTCAGAGGGGGGATCAGTCAGGATAGTAAAGTTTAAAGAGGTGTGTTTTGAGTGCAGTTTTGAAGGCTGTGAAGGTTGATATATTTCTGATGTGTAGTGGAAGAGAATTCCATTGTTTGGGGGCATAGTAAGAGAAAGATCTTTCACCGTACCAGCCAAATAACAATCCCAACCTAACCATCCACCAGAGTGGGGGCGCATCAAAGCCTATCATTCGCCCGTTCAATGAGCCATACCAGACCACCCCAGTGGAGGCCGCTGAAGCAACAAGGGACCCGTCATATCGTCCAATTCAGTCGAAGAGCCATACCAGCCTATCATTCACTACAGTGAGGGCCTGATCAACCAGCCACACCACCTCGTCAAAATAATCATGCCAGCTATATCAATTTAGAGGTACTCCCGATAAACAAGCCATACTTGTCAAAGTTGCCATACAAGCCCACGTTGGCCGGGCTAACTAGCCATATAAGCCTAACCAGCCTAACAAGTACAGCCGTAACCATTCACAACTGTAGGCCCATCAAAAGTGCCAGTCATAATTATCCATACCAGCCAAACCAGTCATAAAGCCCATTGAACCAGCCATATCATAACCCTGAAGCAAAAAGAACACATGGATTACACTTCTCAAGATGCCCGAAATCTCAGTGCCACCCACCAAGAGAACCATCCCAAGTCAATTAATAAAAAGTAATTATTTTAAGTAATAATAATATGTTTGAAAATCACGCTTCATCACCAAAGGCTCGAAGCGCGGTGCAAAGTCAACCACATTAAAAGAGAAATGAAAACACGCTATATTTTACCACACTGAAATACAAAACGTAACAATACAAAACTACATACAAGCATACCCATTCAAATTATTACAACTCCTTGCAACTATAATCAACACAAGCCAATAAACATCTATAAGGAGATAATAGCCAGCTGGAAAAGATGGTAGACAACATCACCCCAGAAGGTGTTTGCGAAATAGATGTGCTTTTAAATCCGTTTTGAAGGACTCCAGTGTCTAGCTGTTTTTGAGAGTGACAGGAAGGGTGTTCCAAATTTTTGGGCCAGCAAATGAGGGTGTGCGCCTTCCGTAAGTCTCAAGGCGAACACCCGGTATCGAGAGTCTGCCACTATCGGATGAGCGGAGTTGTCTAGTGGGTACATAAGGCGACATGTGCTCTTTGAGATAGGATGGCGCCAGGTCATGCAAGCAGCGGTAGCAAAGAGTTGCAATTTTGTACTCTATGCGAGCGTGGATCGGCAACTAATGCAGCGTTCTCAGAAGTGTTTAAGCATGTTCTAATTTGCGCTGCGAAGATCAATGCGAGCCGCACTATTCTGTGCTTTTGGAATTTTATCACTTATTTAATTATTTATCTATTTCCACTGCAATTTCTATTGGTTTATTATGCATTTGTTTAAGTAAGAATCTATAATTTGTAAAGCATCCTTATAGTAGAAATTTACTTAATTCACTGTATGGCCCATTCGTATTGAAACATTGCTACATTTTTTATCTGTAATTTTGTTAAACATATATATTGACATAAAACTTAGATAGGAATAAAATGTCGTTACCGTCGATTGCAATTAAACAAATGGCGATAGATTTGGGATTGGAATGAGAGGAAGCGAAAGAATGGGTAATAAATAGAGAAAAAGAGATTCGCGAAGAGGAAGAGCCATTCGCGCATATGAGCGAGAAAGGAAAAAAAAGAGAATCGGAGAACATGAGAGCAAAATGGTATAGGTTCCTGAAAGGGGACATTTTTCTCTTGATGATAAGGCTATAGAGGGGGATAAACAAGGAAATAGATTTCCAAAGGAAGGGGGGGGGGGAGAAGATACACGCCAGGAAGAAAATGCTCTGTGCGAACTTTAGGAAGAATGCTTTAAATGGATCTACGCTTATAAGCCACCGGAATCTGTGGTAAGAAAATTATTAGAGAAAGTGATTTTTAAGAAATCTATTAATAAAATAACGTCGCTACTTGAATTTAAAATTACTAAGTCAGAACATAAAATAGCTACTTCTGAAGTAGTCATAACATCGAATTGTTTGGACGAGGGACCTATCTTTCCTTATAGTAAAATTGACGAGAAACTAAAAATCCAAACGTAAAAGGGGGTAGTAGCAAGATTAAGAAAATGATGAACCGGATTTTGTTCAGTTTGGTATATCTGACGAATATAAAAGCTGAATCATTTTGATAAAGATGATGGGTTGGATAATGTACAAGATGATTACTACCCTTAAAGCAATAGTGAACCTAATGTTATTGAGACTTCCCATGTTGTTTTTGATTGTGATTATGAACCCAGTGTTATTGAATTTTCACATGGTGACTTTAATGCTAATATTGATTGTGAACCTAGTGTTATTGATGCTCCGCTTATTGAAAGAGTGCTTGAGGTTTATGGTGTACCGGGGAATTTTGATGGTGTACCGGGGAATTTTGATAACACACCCTCGGGTGTTGAATGTCTCAACCACCTTCCGCTTCCACGAAAGCGAGTTGTTATAATTAGAATTAAAAAAGATGCGATAACCACGGAGTGGAGTCCGTAAACTTGACCAAGGCCGCGACCACTAGACAGATGTCGTCAGGTTGAACTTTTGAAAGAGTTCACAAACACTCCTGAGTCAAGCTCAGACGAGTTGTTATTGTTTGAGGAGGAGGGGAGATCGCAGTTTTCGGCTGCTCCCGAATTGAACTTTAGTATTTGAGAACATTTCACAGATGATCACAGTGACCACCTTAACAAGCTCAGATGTTGACATTGACGGGACAATTCATGTCTGTCCGAACAAGCTCAGATGTTGACATTGACGGGACAATTCATGTCTGTCCGAACAAGCTCAGATGTTGACATTGACGGGACAATTCATGTCTGTCCGAACAAGCTCAGATGTTGACATTGACGGGACAATTCATGTCTGTCCGAACAAGATCAGATGTTGACATTGACGGGACAATTCATGTCTGTCCGAACAAGCTCAGATGTTGACATTGACGGGACAATTCATGTCTGTCCGAACAAGATCAGATGTTGACATTGACGGGACAATTCATGTCTGTCCGAACAAGATCAGATGTTGACATTGACGGGACAATTCATGTCTGTCCGAACAAGATCAGATGTTGACATTGACGGGACAATTCATGTCTGTCCGAACAAGATCAGATGTTGACATTGACGGGACAATTTTTGTCTGTCCGAACAAGCTCGGATGTCGACATTTTTTCCCTTCTCTTTTTCACTTCTGCGTTAATAAAGATTTTTTCTAAACCATGTGCTGTAAAGATTAAAATTTTTGTGACAATGTATTTACATAAATGCTCAGTTTGTGTTAGGTAAATATTGAGGCGACAGAGAGAGTAACTAATTTACCTATTATTATGTATGTTCAATTAGAGATGTCACAATTCTATAATGTATTGCCATGTCATTAGTAGTAACTTGTAATTATGAATGATGATTATGATGTTATAATCATGTGAAAAGAAGGGTGTGTAAAATTAGAGGAGTTTGTTGAGTAGACAGTGACGAGCGGAGTCGACAGAGTGTGTGGTTTTTCGTTGGGTAGAGTGTGAATTTTTCTGTGGATTTAGGAGTAGGAGTGAGCTTTTAAGTGGATATAATAGTTTTGCTGTTTCTTATGCATTTCTACCCACATGCTTGCAAGGGATTAAATATATTAAAATGAACTGTTTCACTGCTTTGTGTTGATTTGGAAGGAAAGGAGTTTTTTATTCCAAAATTTGTCTGTAGCTATAGCGCAGGGGACCTAACCTCTAGACTAACGTACTATCGGTCAAATTGCCTATTATAGATCTGTTGTAGTAGTATAGTTCGTTCTGAAGTTATCAGCCTAAAAATTTCTATTTTTTTGTAAGAAAATCTATTCGTTCATTGAAATTGACTGTCCACAGGTCTGTATAGTTTCTATAGATGATCATCTCACACAGAGAATAACAGAATGGCTGGAGACAGGTCAGCCCGCCCCCCGCTTAAGCGTGAAATGACAGATGAAGATGACGATGCACTTCGCAGCAAACTTCGGTCCAACAATTCTGGTGAGTGAACATTAAAAAAATCTGCATAATTCTAAGATTTAAAAAAAATAATTTCGGCATATATACAATGTTTTGGGGGAAAACGAAGTGTGTGTGTGTGTGTGGGGGGGGGTATACATTGTTGACATAATTAAATGGGGGGGGGGGGTCGTCGAAAGTTTGGCAGTTGGTGACAAAGGGGGAAGGGGTCAAAAATTTCTTAAAAATTGTTGACGCAATTAATTGACGACCCCTCATCTTGCGTTATTACAAACAAAGTGCCTTTAATACACAATCAACTAGATTATTCTGCTCATCTGACAAACAATCGGCAGAAGCGGCACTGAGCACGAAGCTCTTGGCCGACCACTCACGAAGAGCTGCGTCCCCAGTCCCGATCCAGTGAAATGGAATACCGTAAAGCCGGACCGTGGTAGCCTGGCTCACGACCCCCCCTCCCCCCACGCAAACTGGGGGCCGTTTGTACAAATTGGCCGGAAAACCCGGCCAGGGTGGGCAGACGAAGACTAATTCCTGGCATGCTCCCGCCGCCGCGAAAAGAGCTACCAACTCCAACAGTTTCTATCCAGAGATGCGCTGCAATAAAAAAAATGTCGGACAATGGAGCATGTGCCACCGACCAGCCCTTACTTTATGGGGACCTCGACTCCCTCCGTTAGCAACCAGCTCGAAAATGTCCTGAACGCAGGCAAACTAAACCCGTCCAAATGGGAAGTTAACAAAGGAGCATGGCCCCAGGCCCCATGGACGGCGCAGTGACCTCCAGGAGCGCCCATACACACCCGCACCGCGACGCCTCGGGATCATTCCAAAGAACGAAAGTTTCTTTCTTTGCCAAAGACGAAACCTCATTCAATCTTGTCTCCCATCTACCATCGTCTACATGTGGTACAGAGAGCACGCTGTATCATGCCCCACTTGGATGGCTTCGTCGCTTCCTGCACTGTGTCTTCGTGCCTTGTCACCTCATTTTTTTTTGAACGCGACACAGACAATTTCGACACCGCTACCATTTCGAGGTGTGAGCTTACCCACGAGATCGCCGTTCTTAGCGGAGGGTAGTTGGGCTTTCTGATCTCGCTTTCCTTACGAGGCCCGAGCTCACTGTCGGCTCAGACCCTGTCCCCTTGCTGTCCGCCTGCGTTTATTTGGCCTTATTGATACGCATAGCTCACTAACTGGGACATCGGTCTCAGTGTGGCTGTGTTCAGATATCCGTAACCTTCCGGGGCGTGGAGCGCCGGTGGGGCAACCGGTTGACGCGTCAGGTGGGTGCCATCTCAGATCCACACGATCGAGGGCACACTCCAAGCACAATGAACCGTCACCATTGCCAATTGCGTCGGCCGATGGTTTCGGTCAGTTAACCAGACCACAACACATTGCGACTCAAATCCCCCAACTGAGTCGGCTAGCTGCTGGCACCTGGCGAATAATCGGCAGAAGCGGCACTGAGCACGAAGCTCTTGACCGGCCACTCACGAAGAGCGGCGTTCCCAGCCCCGGTCCAGCACTTCGTTTCCGTTTTGAGCCGAACCGAGGCCGAAGGCCTCCCCGCTGCTAATCAGCGATCAGCTGTCGCGTGATAGCTTGGCTCCAGACTTGCCCTCCAGATTGTCCAGATCATTAGCTTTATTGTTGACCTCTAATTTCGACATTGCTGGCTGCCAAGAGCCATAGCAACAAACAAATATTGTAAATCCAATCCGTTTAATTATTGCTTTCTGTGTAGCGGCCATCATCTTTACAAAAATAAAATGTAACAGACTAAAGCATTCATGAATGATACACAACACCATGAACTCAGAAGTGAGAAATATTCACAGTGTATTTGGTGAGTAGCTCGTGAGGTAAAACGGGAGACGGAAGTCGAGTCATAGTAAGAGGGGCAGTCGATGTAATTATGTCAGAGTGATAAGACGTAGTATGTGGTTTCTCTCTGTTGGACTATGAAGTATTGTAACTAAATTGTGAGGTGGATCTGTGCGCAAGAACGTTACATGTGCATTGTGTCTTTAATACAAGTATTCAATACAGGATGTATGACTATTACTATATTTATTATTCATGAAATAAAGTGCTGTATATATATATATATATATATTCATTGGACGTCAATCATTCATTTCATGGAGAGGAAGATTAAGTATGAGAGATGTGATGGAGTGATCCCTGACAGGACAATAATATTAGTTAACTGTGGCAATTAACGCGCAGTTACATAAAATAAAAAAAGTCTAAGTATTAAAACTTTTTAATATTTTAATTAAAGGAATCCTAAAAGTGCGAGACACAACCCACGATATTGAACACCCCACAAAGATGCCCGAATACCATCCGAGGAGGCCAGATACAAGGACCCACGTCATCTCCCCCAGGACACCCAACAATGCCGCCATTGACCGAGTGAAATCTCCCGATACGATTTCTACTAACTCCAACGATGATGTCAAATCGATCGATTATCACTCAAATTCACCGGAAAAAGACACCAAGTCCCAAGACGGTGACACGAAATCTATTGATTATCAAACAAAAACACCGGAAGTTCAACGGAGATCACCAGAGGGCCGCAAACGATCACTCCCTGTAGACGACTTGGACAGGCAGGACTCTTTCGAATCCACGTCGGATTTTCCTGTGCCGAGAAGATCAAAGTCTCCCAATCCAGCCGTTGACAAGCAGGATCTTTCAGCGTTCGACACTACTTTCGGGCCTTATTCTTACATGAAAAGCTCTGGGTACGTTATTATTAATTTTTTAATATTGACCACTTGGCTAAATCTTAATTAAATTTAGAAAGAGAAATGAGAGAGATGGGGAGGAGGGGGAGGGAGAGGGAGAGGGAAGGGGAGGGAGAGGGAAGGGGGAGAGGGGGAAGGTGGGGGAGTGGGAGATGAAAGGTGGGAAGAGATATAGAGGGAGAAAGAGATTGAAAGAAAAAGATGGAGTGAGAGGGGTGGAGTTATAGAGAGAGTGAGAAAAAGAGAGGAATGGAGAAAGGGAGGGAGGGAGAGAGAGAGAGAGAGATGATGAGAGAAAGGGAGACAGAGAGAGAAAAAGGGAGAGATAAACGGAGAGAGAGAGAGAGAGAGAGAGAGAGGGAGGGAAAGAGAGAGAGAGTCAAGGACTGGAATTAAAACCATTCGTAACATTTTATAGGCTATTGTCTCTGCTCATGGAGGGGATATTTTATAAATTTTTTAAACAGTGGAAGTTTAGTTATATATTTAATATTTATCGTATACCTCAACTAACTGTCTCTGCATTCCTCAGTTCTAACGATATTCCAGACACCAAGAACCCTCTACCACGCACCGGGGGCATAACTCGTACACTGACAAGGGGAGATAATGATACAGAGAATTTCAAGACCGACCGAGCTAAGGATAAGAATTATGGTACAGCTTTATTTCTGGTTTTCTTACCTCAATTTTCAGTTACAACGAAAGTTAAATTTAACGTAAACAAATACTTATCTGTCCTTTTCTAGATGTCAACATTTCAACGGCTGCTTTTTTCTGGAGATCATTAAAAAAAAAACTTAATTAAGTTAATTAAAACAAAAATAATTATTGATTAAAAAAAAGAAGCGATGAGACTTTTTAAAAAAGTCCAAAAAATGGCATCTAGAAAGAAACAAACACTAGTCAACTAAAAACAAACAAACCCCACTCAACCAGAAACAAACAAACCCCACTCAACTAGAAAAAAAACAAACCCAACTCAACCAGAAAAAAACAAACCTCACTCAACCAGAAACAAACAAACCTCACTCAACCAGAAACAAACAAACCTCACTCAACCAGAAACAAACAAACCTCACTCAACCAGAAACAAAGAAACCTCACTCAACCAGAAACAAACAAACCTCACTCAACCAGAAACAAACAAAGCTCACTCAACCAGAAACAAATAAACCTCACTCAAACAGAAACAAACAAACATCGGTCAATTCAAGTGAAATAAAAGAAAATATGTGTCGGATTGGTTTGCATTTAGTTGATGTTGTGATGTGTTAGACTTTTATAAGACTACTAGCCGATATACCCGGCGTGGCCCGGGATTGCATTAGGACCCCGATCCCGGTGGCCTACAGATCCCGTTAGTATACTATTCTCTTTGGGATACCGTTTCATCTAAGGACCCTCCTTTACAATTTCCTGATTTGGTCGTGACATAGATTTAGCTTTTTATAGATATCAAACTTCCTGGAAAATTCTAGATTGGATATTCTTAGTTTTAAATACACCGATATCTAAAAACGGACAGTGCAGTGTATTGCTACCACGTTAGGCCTATATCCATCAATTCACAAAAAAAACTTAAGTGTCATCTAAGCCTATTGACCTATAGAACTTTCTGGAACATTCTAGATTAAATGTATTATCCTCCCCGAAGTGTGTAAAAACAGTCTTTTATTAGTAATAATTATTCTTCGAATACGAAAAATTATACGACTAAATGAATTTCTATAACTATAGTACATTTAAGGTAAAAGAGGGGCCCCGGGGGCCCATTCCATAATTGTATCGAATTAGTTTTGCCTGAGATGGGGCCCTATAATAATCATTCAGGTAAGTTATGAAGTTACAATTTTAAATTTGTCCCATTAAAATCTATTGAATAATGCCATAGATATAGCGTTTTAAAGTTATCGAATTTTCTGGAAAATTCTAGATTGGATATTATTAGTTTTACATCCACCGTTATTTCCATATGGACTAAGAAGTGTATTGCAACAAAGCTAAGCCTATATCCATCAATTCACATAGAACCTATAGTTATAGTGTTGTCTAAGCCTATTAATATTTATATAGCTTATATAAAGAAAAATGAAATGGGGCCCCCGGCCCCAGAGGAATGGATATTATGAGTTCAGTACCCTTCGGTATTTGAATATGGATAATCAAGTGTACGTGTACTAAGTTTGATCGATATCCATCCATTCACATAGGAGTATTTGTTTGTAATTTTTTTATATAGCTCATATAAGAAAAAAACGAATTCGGGGCCCCCGGCCCCACACGAAAAGTTATTAAAAGTTCTCAACCCCTTAGGAGTTCCTTCTGGATAATGATGGATACATGTGCCAAGTTTGGTCAAGATCCATCAATCCGTTTAAAAGCCTTTGTGGAACAGACAAACCCACAAACAAATTTTCACTTATATATATATACTAGCCGATATACCCGGCGTGGCCCCGGATTGCATTAGGACCCCGATCCAGGTGGCCTACAGATCCCGTAAGGATATTGTACTCTGTGCGATCCCGTTCCATCTAGGGACCCTGCTTTCTAATGTTTTCCCATTTCACGATAAAATCTATTGAATAATGCCATAGATATAGCATTTTAAGTATATCGAACTTTCTGGAAAATTCTAGATGGGATATTATTAGTATAGAACTTTAGAACTTTAAGTATATCGAACTTTCTGGAACATTCTAGATTAAATTAATCCTCCTCCTCGAACTGTGTAAAAACAGTCTTTTATTAGTAATAATTATTCTTCGAATACGAAAAATTATACACATAAATGCATTTCTATAAATAAAGTACATTTAATTTAAAAGAGGGGCCCCGGGGGCCCATTCCATAATTGTACCGAATTAGTTTTTCCTTAGATGGGGCCCTATAAAAATCATTCAGGTAAGTTATGAAGTTACAATTATAAATTTGTCCCATTAATATCTATTGAATAATGCCATAGATATAGCGTTTTAAAGTTATCGAACTTTCTGGAAAATTCTAGATTGGATACTATTAGTTTTACATCCACCGTTATTTCCATATGGACTAAGAAGTGTATTGCAACAAAGCTAAGCCTATATCCATCAATTCACATAGAACCTATAGTGTTGTCTAAGCCTATTAATATTTATATAGCTTATATAAGGAAAAATGAAATGGGGCCCCCGGCCCCAGAGGAATGGATATTATGAGTTCAGTACACTTTTGTATTTGAGTATGGATAATCAAGTGTATGTGTACTAAGTTTGGTCAAGATCCATCCATTCATATAGGAGTATTAAGCTTATCGCTATTTATATAGCTCATATAAGGAAAAATTAAATTGGGCCCCCGGCCCCAGAGGAATGGATATTATGAGTTCAGTACCCTTTGGTATTTGAGTATGGATAATCAAGTGTACGTGTACTAAGTTTGTTCAAGATCCATCAATTCATGTAGGAGTATTAAGCCTATTGATATTTATATAGCTCATATAAGAAAAAAACGAATTCGGGGCCCCCGGCCCCAAACGAAATGTTCTTAAAAGTTCTCAACCCCTTAAGAGTTCCTTCTGGATAATGATGGATATATGTGCTAAGTTTGGTAAAGATCCATCAATCCATGTAAAAGCCTTTGTGGAACAGACAAACAAACCCACAAAAATTTTTTCACTTTTATATATATACTAGCCGATATACCCGGCGAGGCCCGGGATTGCATTAGGACACCGATCCCGGTGGCCTACAGATCCCGTTAGGATACTGTTCTCTGTAGGATCCCGTTCCATCTAATAACCCTGCTTTCTAATGTTATCCCATTTCCCGATAAAATCTATTGAATAATGCCATAGACTATAGATATAGCATTTTAAGAATATCGAACTTTCTGGAAAATTTTAGATCGGATGTTATTAGTTTTATATCCACAGATATTTCTGTACGGACAGTGAAGTGTATTGCTACCACCCTATGCCTATATCCATCAATTGTCATAGAAACTATAGTGTTGTCTAAGCCTATCGCTATTTATATAGCTCATATAAGGAAAAATGAAATGGGGCCCCCGGCCCCAGAAGAATGGATATTATGAGTTCAGTACCCTTCGGTATGTGAATATGGATAATCAAGTGTACTTGTACTAAGTTTGATCGATATCCATCCATTCACGTAGGAGTATTTGCTTGTAATTTTTTAATATAGCTCATATAAGAAAAAAACGAATTCGGGGCTCCCGGCCCCACACGAAATGTTATTAAAAGTTCTCGACCCCGTAAGAGTTCCTTCT
Organism: Omphiscola glabra; assembly: GCA_964017045.1. NCBI lineage: Eukaryota > Metazoa > Mollusca > Gastropoda > Lymnaeidae > Omphiscola > Omphiscola glabra. The sequence continues at coordinate 29,130,478 of OZ024800.1, read as the reverse complement.
GGATAATGATGGATATATGTGCCAAGTTTGGTCAAGATCCATCAATCCGTTTAAAAGCCTTTGTGGAACAGACCCACAAACAAACAAACAAATTTTCACTTTTATATATATATATGATATATATGATATGATATGATATGATATGATATGATATGATATGATATTTCTCTAGCCTCCCAAAATAGTCATGTTTTGACTATTTAATATTCATTTGGCGGCTTGTGTTCAGCACCGTGGAACTGCAGCGCGCACATTTTTCTCTCAAAATTTATTAATAGCACACTGTGTAATTATTTTTCTTTCTTTCTTTATTACTTGAACCTAAAATTAGAGGTCATTGAAATAAACTCTTATTAAATCTTCATCACATATAAAGGCTTCTTCAACAATTTAATATTGTTTCTGTTTAGTCCAAGGAGAGAGTGGATTGACCAGAACAGATCTAGAAACAAGACAAACAGAAATATCAAGAAAAGCCTCAAAGAAATCAGAAAAGACAAATGGCTTTGATTCCACCAAAGAGACCCACCAGGAAAAGAATGAATTTAAGAAGTCTTATTTTCAACACCATGACGTAGATTCTCCTTCCCTTAGAAATGATGGTCAATCTAAAAGTCCAGATTCCAATGCGAGAGTTGAAAGATTGGGCAGTGCCAGCTCAGAAGAGAAACACGAGACTAAGTCAGAAGATAAATATAAATCGTTTTCAAGATCTGAATCACGTGACAAAATAGGTTCTAACTGGTGGGATGACCCCAATGGCGATCGGCGCGATTCCTCAAAAATGAACGAATCAGAAACACGGAATTCCATCACTGGATCTGAATCTGTTCTCCGGGAGGTCTCGAAAAGCAAGAACGGTAACTATCATTCTAGACTCAACAACCTTAGCAGACGTCAAACGTCCACCGTTCACAGGCGCGCGACGAGCCTAGGGAAAAACAAGTCTAGCTCGCGGCTCTCTCGTTCGAAAACCAACCGCCGTCACCTGTCCAGGGCCAGCACGATGTACTATCACGGAGACATCGTGGATGACAATCTTCTCATCTCTGCCGCCAAACTGGACAGCACGCTCCTGAGGCTCTTTTCACACGCCAGGGACCCCAAGAAATCCAAGGACGGCCAGGAGCCTGAAGACAAGCTGATGCCGTATCTGAACTACACAGAGTCTGACCTCATCAGCATGGAGCCGGTGCTGTGGCGTGTATTTCCTATGGATTCCGCTCACAAGGAGGCACTTGAGATGGAGATGCCGTACATAGAGAACAACATTGAGCCCCGTGATCTCATCAGAACGCTGTACCAAGGGGAAATAATAACCCACATGGATTACAACCAGTTTGCGAGGTAACTTATGAAGGGAGCAAAAAAATCCAAATAGAATGGGCAATTCAAATAACAATTTATTTATCTGTATAAGTTTATAACTGATTAAAATCCTTAAATAAATGCTCATAATTGCTCAGAGGAACATGTTCCAGTAATACACTTGACTCCACCATTAGGAGTAATAACGTAGAAATTAGAGGCTAAAGCACGAACCTGAAGCATTGAAACCCGTTAAAAGCACTATTACGGACCGTTATAAATGGATAATTTAATCTCTTATCTTTTGTCTATGGCTCGTACTAAAAACAGTCCATAATAAAGGACGATACCAAAGTATAAAATAATAACAAATAATACGACACACAAAGCCAGAGCCAACTACAATTAATACGTTTTTAATGTATGAGTTTCAACTAAATCCAAAAGCAAAAGAATATGATTAAAATTATAAACTTACAGATTTGCTGGTACCGGTACTGTGTATAAAAATACAATGAGCACAATATTGTACAACTAGGAAATAGAAAAATCTATACACAACAAAGTATTAAATAATGACACAGCACATCTCGTGGTAAAGGAAAGGGAAATCTCTCCCCCTCTCAATCGTTCAGCCTTTTTATAGGCATTTCCTACTAATGTCTCTCGAACCACCTAACACATTGTTTTGCCTTCCCGTTTTATCCAGAATCTTCTAATATTTTCGACAGTTTTCCTGACTGGAAGAGATGATTATAAATGTTGTAAACAAGGTTTTTCTAGCCACACTTCAAAGGCGGTCACGAGAGTTCACGAGGGGTCATGCACGTGGGACGCGCGATAGGCGTGCTTTAACACGTCATCTTCATAACAGGCACCAACGAATGAGAAGGCTTACTAATAAAGTATAAATTTCAAAACAAAATTGAAGGCTTACTAATAAAGTAGACATTTCAAAAATAAATTGAAGGGTTACTAATAAAGTAGACATTTCAAAACAAAATTGAAGGCTTACTAATAAAGTAGAAGTTTCAAATCTAAATTGAAGGCTTTCTTTTGTCCAACTAAAACAAAGATTTCAAACTTTAAAAAAATATCGGTGCCCCATTTATAAGAACAGCGTGACCAGTTATCCCTATTTTATAGGAACAGCGTGACCAGTTATCCCTATTTTATAGGAACAGCGTGACCAGTTATCCCTATTTTATAGGAACAGCGTGACCAGTTATCCCTATTTTATAGGAACAGTGTGACAAGTTATCCTTATTTTATAGGAACAGCGTGACCAGTTACCCCTATTTTATAGGAACAGCGTGACCAGTTATCCCTATTTTATAGGAACAGCGTGACCAGTTACCCTTATTTTATAGAATCAAAGCGAACCGTGACCCTTATAAATAAAAGAAATGAATCAATTATTATATTAAAAGAGAATGCAGTGAGAATCATTATCTGAAACGGAAATATTATTAAATTATTTAAAATTTACTCAGAAACCGATTACAAAGGAAACTGTTTTAAATATAAAAATAGTTATCATTTACCATTTAAGCCAGTAACCCCGCAGAAAACACTTCTGACCCCATTTGGGATCGGAACACATGGGTTAGGTACCAGCGAACTAAAATACATTTTGTTCACAATGATTTCCAATTTGAGTGCATTCCCATTTGAGTACATTCCCATTTGAGTACATTTCCATTTGAGTACATTCCCATCTGAGTATATTCCCATATGAGTATAACATTCCCATTTGAGTACATTCCCTTGGTCTATATTCACAATTATTTGTAAACTTGTCACACATTATTATTTCAAAACCTTTAGAACCGAAGGTCAAGGTGAAAGGGCCGTTACACGGCTCTTGGTAAAGACACTTCAGAGGCGCGGGGACAAGGCGTATCCGGCATTCTTGGGCGCGCTTAAGACACACGACTACATGGAGGTGCACGACAAACTCGTGGAGACGGAATCCAAAATAAGCCAGGGAATGATGGCTGGTGGTCGGGTAATGAGCAGGGCATGGAAGCTGGTAGGTCAGAGAATATAAACGGTCTCTAAGTCTGAAAGAATGTTTGATGGTTTTGGTGAGTGTGTGTGAGCCAAGCTAAAATTAAAATATATATTTTTAAAAAATTATTAGAGGAATAATTTCATTCAAAACCTCAATTGTTAAAAATTAGGGTTTAATTTCAGAATAACAGAAAAGCTACGCCCCTGACCAAGAGGATAGTGACTCCGGTAATAGTTCTACATTCTACTAGAACGAATGACAATAACGAGGAGGAGCCTAACCCCCTGTCGCATTTTGATAACCTCGTTAAACTCCGCAGTCAAACCCAGGAGCAGGACCCCTCAGGTGCCAACGTCATGGACTCCAAGGAACTCGAGCAGCACCTGCGCGAACTGAGCAAAGAGCTGCAGGCTTTGCAAGATGACGTCACGGCTCTGAAAAGCAGCAGGTCTCCAAGTGTGAACACAGGTTGAGTTGTATTATGTTGCTATTTATTCTATACACAGAACAGGGGAAAAAAAAGAAAAAGGGGCGGGGGTCTTGGGTAAATAGACTAAAAGGCAACGCACAATAACATTTGAAATTGCACGAATCCATTGATCCCTTCCTGCCCTACTCCAAGCTGCTTGCGTAGCTCTAGTTTGCATTCCCCTTCTCGAGCCTTGGTTGGGGTTTGAAAGGATTCAAATTTTAACTTAAAAAATGGAGTTGTTCTTTCTTAAATTGCAGATTGTTTAATTCTCTCCCTTGAAAGTATTCTCATTTTCGACACTCATGAAGGACTTAAAATAATTTATCGCCCACTAGTTTGGAAAGGTTGTCTTCAGAGAATAAATCGCTATCCATTTAGACCAGGTGCTGCAACCCGCGGTCGTGCCACTATCAAGCACTGCAAATAAACTTATCCATTCATCGTTCAAATGTTCAAGAAATTGATTTTAACAAAGATGACTGAGAGGAAAGTTACAGTCATATTATCTAAATTCTTCACCTGTTTTTTTTATTCAGCTTTTCATTATTTAGATTAAAAATAAACAATTGTATACAGCATTTAGTGAGTGTTTAATTTAATACTTGAATATAAGATGTTGTAAATTATTTCGTTATTTGTTTTTTTACCCCTACCAAAACGTCATTTAAAAAAATAAAAAGCTATTATTATAATGGTTATGGATGGAAGATAGGTGTATTGCATGCATTTATATCCCTTTCATCGTTGGGTCACTCTTCTTCATCTCAAGTCAAAAATCGTTTCATCTCAAGTAAATAGTCGTTTCATCTCAAGTCAATAGTCGTTTCATCTCAAGTCAATAGTCGTTTCATCTCAAGTCAATAGTCGTTTCATCTCAAGTCAAAAGTCGTTTCATCTCAAGTCAATAGTCGTTTCATCTCAAGTCAATAGTCGTTTCATCTCGTCAACAGTCGTTTCATCTCAAGTCAATAGTCGTTTCATCTCAAGTCAAAAGTCGTTTCATCTCAAGTCAAAAGTCGTTTCTTCTCAAGTCAAAAGTCGTTTCATCTGAAATCAATAGTTGTTACATCTCAAGTCAATAGTCGTTTCATCTCATATTATCAATAGTTGTTTCATCTCATATTATCAATAGTTGTTTCATCTCATATTATCAATAGTTGTTTCATCTCATATTATCAATAGTTGTTTCCATTGTCCAAAAGATAATCTGATATAAATTTTGCACAGTTTCGCAACTATTCTAAACATAATTTTAGCATCTGGCATGTATATAAGTTCTCTAATTGTAATCTACTTTCAGCTAAGTCAGCTGACGTATCCCGTAACGTCACCAGGGCACCAAGTCCAAGTCCGGACAGGGGGAACATCCAAGTCGACCCAAGGGCGAAATCTCAGAAAAGTAGTTCCTGTGTAGTTTTATAACGTAGCTCATGAAGGAATTACTTGAAGGGAGACCACGGTGGAAGGGGTATAAGGATATCATTGACAGATGGAGAGAGAGAGATAGAGAGAGAAAGTGAAGATTATATAGAGTGCTCTATTAGAAATAAGAATAACAATATGTGCAAAACTAGTGAATTCAAATTAATGTGAAAGGTAAACCTAAAGTTGATGTGAATTGAATCGCCGCAAAGTTTATTTGCATGACAGTACTAATTGTTCAGAAAATGCGATCCCCTACGATGAGACGGGTTTACACATCATTCTACTTGTATATGATACACGCTTAAACTATGCTGTCGCTGTAGTGTGCATAAAGTAGGTGGTTTCGGGGTGACGGCGCAAAGAACCCATGCAGGGATCCATTATTCGTGGAGCATCTAATCAAAAAATGAAATAAAAAAATAAATTATTATAAGGAGTTTATATATTAACTTCTTTGTCTCGGATAGTTGTGCTCGGGAAGTCTCGGATAGTTGTGCTCGTGAAGTCTCGGATAGTTGTGCTAGTGAAGCCTATGAATGTCTTCCTCGTGAAGCCTATGCGTATCATCCTCATGAAGCCTATGTGTATCATACACATGAAGCCTATGTGTGTTGTCCTCGTGAAGCCTGTGTGCGTTGTCGCCGTAAAGCCTATGTGTGTTGTCCTATACTTGAGTTTTAAGGGAATGCAACCAAAAAACTAGCACATTTCCCAGTAAACACTAGGCTATAAACATCACAGTTTATGTCTCACGAATCAAACCACTTGACCTCAGTACAGATTTCAGTTAGCACATATTAATGATTGTTTAAAATCTTACGATACAGAAGTACGATTTCTGATTGTGCTGTGCTTTGCCCGATTCATATGAATTTGAACATTCATATACGATTATTTTGCAATAAAGGCATATGAATATCAACGCTAGCTCCATGCAGATTTCGTCGCCCAGTAAGAAAGCTTTATAAATTGATACCGTCATATGAAGTTGATATAAGCTGCAGAAGGTTGTCGAATGTGTTGATGGGGTGGTCATAGTCTGTCCACTGAGATACATTTTCGGCAAGACACGGGTTTTCTCTGCAATCTGGTGCAGCACATTATGTAAAAGTTTGGGAAACACTGTCCTGGCGCAGCGGTTCACAACTTTTTGGCACCAGCGACCCGATTTTGAAAAGACACATTTTCTACGAACGAGGGGGCGTGGAGTTTTGGGTTCCATTTAATTGCACACCAAAAAAAAGGGGGGGGGGGGGGGGAGGGCTCACCTTTTCCTTTTCACTGGGCGGTCCTGTTTCTAATAGACAAATAACGGGTACCGGTCAGTGGCGCGGTTGTTGGGGACCCCTGTCCTAAGAAATTTTTCCCGTTAATTTCCATCGACACAGAGGTACATATTGGTCTGTAATACAAAGGACTAAAGAGTCATCCTTACAGACGTCACGCAATTTCTGACAAATTATTGACGCTATAATTAGATGCGTGACTTCGTTAACGGATGACCCCCCGCCCCCCCCCCCCCCAATAATTTTCTTCGTTCTAGGCGGCGCTTACTTGGCCATGGCTTGTGTTACCACAATGCAAGTAGCTGAGTTAGAACTGGGCACATTTTATTTAAGTTAACCATATAAGTTTAAGTCATTCATAAGACTGTCGAGTCCCTCCTTTGTAAATGTCTACCAAGCCAAGTTTATGCTCTCTACTTGTTTCCCTTTGAAACAGCATTTCCGCTCCTCCTTTCTTCATCAGCTGATTTATTTTTGAGACTTGTTCGCTGTCTATTTTAACTGCAAGGGGCAAGCAAACCTTAGCATGTGAATAGCCGTGGGTATGCCTTCTTTTCCCGACAGCTTGTTTAACGATTACGGTTATCGCCCCGTGACCAATATCACTGCTGCACTAGCATATATGCGCAATAGGACTAAGATGACCTAGATATTCTTAGCTTAAATCTGTGGTTCTAGACGCCCTTACAGCTTCCTGGTTTTCTCAAAGGTACCATATGTCTAATTCTAACACAAGTAGCCCACCATACATTTCAAAATAGTGACTAATTTTGTTAATTAAAAGTATAAAAAAATTATTGGAACAATTCAATTAGAATTTGTGGAATGGATGAGCCTGTTGGTCACCGCACATGTTCCCAAAGTTTGGCATCCAACTGGACACAACCACTCTCATTTCTTTTTCCCGTATTGATGATTTTCGCGTGCTGGGCTACGTACGCTCTTTTCAAGAAATAGGGGTGGGGGGAGAGATACATAGAGAGACAGCGTTCCGGTTGAAAGTTAGAGCAATAAGAAATATACAAAGGGCGAAGGGGGGAGGAAAACCTGAAGAAAGACAATAGCTATAACACATCTGCACAACAAGCTAAGAGTATTTTGTGACAGTATGAGTGACTGACGATAATTGTTGTAGTGTAAATAGTATATTGATTGAACTTTATGACCTGATTGTCCCGTGTTGTTGTCATGTTGTATGACTGGATGCGGTGAGTTGTTTTCATGAAAGTTTAGGAAGTGGGTGCGAAGGGGGTGCAGAGCGGGCGGTATTTTGAACTATATATGGAGGGGCCGCATTTTGGGCTGAGCTTTTTAGTGGAAGAGGGTGAGGGGGGGGGGATTCGGCCTGCCCTGGGCGAAAATAACTCTTGCTACGCCGCTGCATCTACTACTATTACTACTTGAACACTAGTAACGATGAGTGTTGAAGAGGCTTCTGAATAAAGTTATTGCACACGATATTGAGAAACTGGTTTGCTAGATGTCGCGTCTATCTCATTCAACAAAGAATAGAAAATTGAAAAGAATTTATCATAAATTTTTTTAAAAATCTTTCGCGCCGCACATTCTGGGAACCACTGGCCTAGATATCGTACTACTAAAGCATTAGCAACACCATCGTTTTCCTTCTGTGTGACAATGCATAATACGCTTCTTACTAAGACAGCTGCTTTTAGTTGATGTGTTCTTGTATTTTTGTGAAAGTGAAATCATTATACGTAAGTTTTCACGTAACTGTATAATTAGTATAAATATATTTAACAATAATGGACGAATGCTCTTAATAATTTATAGAATTCAACTATAGAGGAAAGAAATCTGTTTAAAATTATAGATTATAAATGGCTCAATTTTACATGCAGTTTTAATTTTTCCTAATGCAGATAATATGGGACAAACTTTCTGACTGATTGACATGGGCATACATACATTTAATTAGTTTAAATCATATTTATTGCACAAGGTCGAAGCTTACGTCACCATATCTATGATACAATACAGCATTCGTCATTTACATGTACATTATCATTCTATTATATTTACATATGGTGATCTAAGTTTCACATAATATTTTGACCCCCTGTTAATACATGGTTTTTGTTGTAGTTAAGGAGGTCAGTAGGCCTATATTAGTTTAATTCAAGATTAGTAGCTATTAGTCAAACCCCCCTACCCCAAGCGGCTGGTTTGTTGGTGTTGAAACCAGTAGGGATTACATCAAGAGAAAACAACCACACATGATATTGGGGGTGGGTAGAGATGGTGGATAAGACCAGACACTTATAACAGAAATGTATGAATGAAAAAACAACACAATAAGGGGGCGTCCATTAATTACGTAAACAAAACAAGTGGGGGAGGGGTTTGGAAATGTTTGACAGTTGTTGACAATTTGGGGGGCGGGGCTAAAATTTAAATCTTAAAAATTGACTGGTTCTTACATTATTCCATGGCTATTCCATGGGAAGATGATAGCAGCTAGAAACTATACTATAATTGTCAGCGATCATGACAATAATCATATTTATACTGCCACAAACAATGATATTTAGTCTTTAACAACCTTTTAATTTATTCTGCATTATAAAATTTAAGTGTTCAAACATTTTAACTTGTTGGTTAAAAAGCTAAATGTTTTTCCTACAATTTTGTGTAATTAAAAATACATCAGCACAAAGTAAAACGTAGTTATAGATTTATTTATATTATAATTCTTTTTTTTTTTTTGGGGTGGAAGGTGTAAAATGTTGACATAATTAAATTGGGGGTGGGGGTCATCGAAAGTTTCACAGTTGTTGACAAGGGGTAAGGGAGGGGGGGGGTCAAAAAACTGCGAACAAATTGTTGACGTAATTAATGGACGACCCTTAAGTTAAGTGAGATTTGTAAAAAAAATATTCATCTTTATAAAACCAGTGGCAGTGGAAAAATGTAAAGTTGTCATTAAGAAATTGAAGGCAAAACATCCAATAGACTTGAAATTTTTTTTTTTTTTTTTCAATCTCATTTTTTGATTTCTCAAACACACAGTTTTTTAAACATCTTTTATCTGAAGAAATTTTATAACTGAATGTTTATCCTATGTGCAAATTTAAAGGTATGCAAATAAAACTTTGTCTCACTTTCACTCACTAATCAGTTCAGTAAGACTTAACAAGTAAAGTGATCTTTAGATCATAAATTCAGCACCTTGTCTCATCCCACAAAGAATACTTATTTGATTGATTATAATTACTCGTACAATTATTTTAATTAAATAAGCAATTAAATGAGTATTTATAATAAGTACTAATCATATGTTGTATAGTTAATATAGTCATAAGAATCTCAATACTCAGATAAGATATCTTCATATCTTTGTTTCCAGCCGCCGGTTATACAATCTTGTCTGTCATAAGTTGGATATAGAATGTGCATCTTCTTTTTAAAATCTATATCATTTAAAGTTATTCAGAGTTATCTTTCTATTTACATATAAATATATATACATATATATATATATATATATATATATATATATATACACACACAAAACAGAGAAGGGACTCTTAAAATTCCTCATGGTTATCTACTATTGACCCAGACTTAAAACTATGTTGATTTATTTCTAACACTATTTATGTTGCTGGTATTAAATGTAAATAGTAACTTACATTAAGCTTCTATTAACCTTAGACTGTATCAACATTTTTCTAAAATGTTTGTACATCTACTAACTGGCCATAATGGTTGTCATTATACACTATATAATTAAACTAACTGGCCAGAGAAAAACAATTAAATTAAATGCAAAAATTAAAAAAACGATTAATTGATAATTTATTTATTTATATATTACTACTATATTAGCCACCATTATCTTTCTTCATATTAAAAAATATTTTTTTTTTTTTTAAAAAGTGATCAAATATTTTTATGATATTTACATTTAGTTCAATCCACAAAGATAAATAATACACAAAAATAAAAATTAAAAAAAATAATCATGCAAATTATAACCTGGCCTAAAATAAGTGATAGTGATCTTATAAATTTAAGTTTTTAAAGAAAAAATGACAAAGTTGACAAATGTTTCTGATATTTGTACCTAGCTCTGAACTACATTGTGAAAATTAAAATATATTCATTAAAAATCAGCTTGTTTATTAATACACATCAACAAAGCTAATTAAAGAATGATGTGTTGGGCTGTGATCAAGCTTTTAAGTAGATCAATGAGACACAAACAATTTGTGTAAATAAAACATTATATATTAAGCTTTAATTTAGGTTCCACAAAATGCAAATTTAATTTTTTTCGATAAAAGCCTTCATCAGTACAACAAAAAATATTCCCTTATGTATGCATAGATTAAATTTACTTTATAACTATATGTATATATATCCATCCTAACTATTCCTAAAAATGAAAGAAAAGAATGGGCAAAAAAGTCCATATCAAAAACAAATCTCGGAAGAATGGAAAGAAAGTGGCTGGAAGTACAATTTTAAAGCCAAACAGGAAAAAGAATTTGCAGCCAAGCAAAATTGTAATATGTTGTTTGTATTTCATTTATCAACAAAGTTAACAATGTTCCCTTGGACTTGGGGTTGGTTATGCAAGAGCTGCAACAATAAACCGGGACAAGTAACTAATATATATGTTACCCATGCAATAATTGCAATGCATGCTGTTTTAGTAGTGCATGCCTATTATCTAGAACTGAAACAAACAATAATATCTTTTGAATCACAATTTGAAATTTAGACCTGACTGTAGTGTAGTTCACACCTATACAGAGATCTGTCATCTATCACTGGAACCCTTTTAGTGGTCTCACTCAATGGCAGATTTTTACTTGTATATATCTAATTTTGTACAGAGCATTATAACAGAATTTTGCATTAAATATGTATTTTTTTTATTATTATTATTATTTAAATTATTTGTGTAGTAAAGTTGGCATTTTATAGTCTAAAAATTGACAACAATATAAAAATATATAAAATATTAATTAAAACATAAAAAGAATATTAAATAAAAATAAAATACATACAAAGATTTTATATGTTGTTAAAAATATGTTAGTTTTATAGTGTAGAATGTATGTAAGCATAAGAGCATAAACATAGGAAGTGTTTATAAGAGTGATTAAGAGCTTGGGAAATCTTAATAACAGTGTGTGAAAGGTTTTTAAGAGTGTGGGGATGCTTTATAAAGCCTTATAATAAAATAATATATATAAATAATAAATGAAATATAACGTCACTACTTCACATCGTCTATCATGGGGGTTCTGGAACCTAATCCTCATGATAGACCACTGTAGACTGTAGTTATAAGCAATCATTTATCATTAATCCTTTGCCTTTATTATCATTCGATGGGCTAGAGCAGCGGTTCTCAACCTGTGGGTCGCGACCCCTTTGGGGGTCGAACGACCCATACACAGGGGTCGCCTAAGACCATCGGAAAACACATATTTATGAAGTAGCAACGAAAATAATTGTATGTTTGGGGGTCGCCATAACATTAGGAACTGTATTAAAGGGTCGCGGCATTAGGAAGGTTGAGAACCACTGGGCTAGACAAATATTGAAATAAGCTGCAATGTTTTCACCTGTTGGTCACGACCTCTTTTGGGATCGAATGACCCTTTTCCAGGGATCACCTGAGACCATCGGAAAATACATACGATCTAAAGTAGGAAAATAATTTTGTGGTTGGGGTTCGCCACAACACGAGGAACTGTATTAAACGGTCGTGGCATTAGGAAGGTTGAGAGCCACTGTTTTAGCCTAACTGAAATTTTGATATTTAAATGTACTGATAAATATTTCACTAATCCTTAAATATAATGAACAAATTTAATTATATTAAAAAATAAATACATTTTATAAAAAAAATAAAGTAAATTAGTGGTAAGTTATTTCAGCTGAGTATGAGTTATTGTAACTTGTATTCAAATCTGAACGAATTAGAGTCTTGATAACCAAAGCCAATGTTTTTCAAAAGTAACAAAATAATGGCTAAAACTTAAAACAGACAGCGTCATGACGTCATTTACGTGTTTATATTAAGGCTCTGGTTTTTTTTATTCACTCCCCTTGTTGATGTTATTGGAGTTAACTTTTCTTTAATAAGACCATTGGAATGTTTTAAATTAAAATTTCATTGGTTGGTTAATTATAGGAGGATAGCGATTGGCCATATTTATAAATAGGCTATAGTTACTTATGACTAGGGGTAAAATTCCAGTTACCACAACACGCACGCACATACAAAAACACCATAACAAACGGTTGCCTATTCTTAATTTAGAAATAGGTTAATCTCTAGGCCTATAATAGTTAATATGTTTGAACCCAAGAAGAGAAAATTATAAAATGTTCACTGGTATACTTTTATTATGGAGAAGAATAGAGCTAGAATAATTGATATTTCATAGATAATATTTATTGTTCTGTTGTTTTTTTTATTGTATCCTTAAAATAGTATATTTCTTTTCACATATAAAAAAAGTAAAACCCCGACTTGCTCTACTGATATAAGTAAAATGGCTGAATTCAGTGCAGCCATAGGCAGTAATAATGTAAACAGGCTGGTACTTTTTGTCAACGGAATCAAGGTAATCACACTTAATTAGTGTCTTTTGTTTTTTTATTTTAAAAAAATTTGTGTTAAAAAATATGAAAACAGATGTTACAGGATGTTACATTATAAATTATGCAGTTATATCTAATTATTAAGTTAATTATCCGTTTTTTAATTTTTAAACAAAACAAGTGTTTTTAACTGAGCCATTAAGGTAAATTATGCTGCAACAAATTGTCACTTCAAAAAAAATATTAGTTGGGGCTGACTTATTTATTAGTACACTTTGTATCAGTAACCAAATGTAGCTGGTTTATATACCTAACAATATGTTTCCTTTTTATAGCCTTAACCATAGGCCTAATTGATTTGTTTATATATCCCTAACAATGTTGACATTTTTATACACCTGCGTTGTAGTGGTCCTCAAACGTTTTAAACAGGGGTCAGGTCAGTGTCCATAATAAACTGTTGGGGACCGGAATTTAATTTTTTGTAAAAAAAAAAAGGCAAAAAAAAAAATTGAAAAAAAGAACGTACGAATATGTTCGAAAATGAATAATGAAGAACGACTTCAGTCAATATAAACTTATTGGTATTTCAGTGGGAATTATGGGCCATTTTTTGGCTAATGAGATGGTCAATATCATTATTCACGGTATTTGTCACTGCCATTCGAATCTAGTGATGCATCATTTAGTTTGGATATAGTTGAGGATTTCCTTTTTTCCTTTTTGTTTTTATTCCCTAAAATGTCTGTTTACATGCATTATTCATAGGTGATTTTTTAAAAAAAGAAATAAAAATATGTCTCGGAGGGGAGGCTAAGTCTACGTTCTTGACTTCTAACTATTTGCTGTTTCTTGTCTGCCAAGAAAATTGTATGTAGCTCAAACGTACTTTTAATTGCGTGTCTCCCCCCCCCCTCCCCCAAAACCATGATAACTGGCTAGGACCAGGGTTCGTATTCTGTTTTTCTATTAAAAAAAACAAAAAAACTATGAATATTGTTTGGGAAGTATGGGATTCCCACTGGAATTGAACTGTGTGGATATGACTGATTAATTAATACAAGTGCCTATACTGACTGTTCTTTTCTTACAAAGAAGTTTTGATAATGAAATTCAGGTGATAAACATCAGGTGCTGAGATCTTATCAGAAAAATCCTAGGACACAGGTAAAGAAAGTTGCTCTCACCAAAATAAAACAGAAAGTGCAAAAGAAACTTCGTGAAATGCAGGATTCGTGGCTCAGCAGAAAGTCTGATGAAATCCGGGGCTATGCCGACAGTCATGACACCAAACGTGTCTACGATGCCTTATAAGAAGTTTGTGAACTACAGTACTCAGGCTGCTTGCCCATCCTTAATAAAGATGGAACTTAGCTACTGACAGACAAGAGTCAAATGTTAGAAAGATGGGCTGAACACTTTTGTCAAGTCCTTAACTGTCCGGCTGCTATAATCGATAATGACATTGCTAGTTTACCAGAGATGGAGATCAACCAAGAGCTAGACAACAGTCCAAACGAAGATGAAGTCTAGATGGCAATTCAGCAACTCTCCTCAAATAACGCCCCAGGAGAAGATGCAGTCCCTGCTGAAATTTACAAAGCATTAGGCCCCGTCCTGAAAAAAGACTCACAGAGCTGTTTGAGTCCATATGAAAAGATGGTACTGTTCCTCAGCAATTCATGTATACAAATATAATACGCATATAAGTGTAAGAGCAGTCGCCAAACCTGTGACAACTATCGAGGCGTTTCTCTCCTTTTCCTAGCTGGGAAGATCTTGGCCAGAGTCCTACTTAATTAATCGTTACAACTACATCTTGAATAAGGACTACTTCCTGAAAATCTGGATTCCATTCAAAATATGACAGGATATTTGCAGCACGCCGACTCCAGGAAAAATGCCAAAAGCAACACAACCACCTGTCGATCACCTTTGTTTATCTGACCAAAGCATTTGACTCAGGCAGTAAAGATGACCTTTGGAAGATAATGGATAAGTGTCAGTCCCATGATGGCATGATAAGGAATCTGGAGATGAGTCTGTGGCTTTTCCTGTAACTAATGGCGTATAACAAGGCGGTGTTGTCGCCCCGTCACTATTTATCATGGTGCTCTCAGCAGTGCTGACTTATTTCACATACTTTGGCAACACCCTATCCAGGTCAGTAACAAAAGATTATGAGAGTAATAACCGAATTTTAAAAGCAAATGTTGCATTTGAAAGGCTCCACAGGTGTGTGTGGGGGCGAAGGGGTCTATTCTTGTCTCTAATCTGAAGGTGCATAAGGGAATCGTATTATCATCGCTCCTTTATGCTAGCGAGACGTGGAAAGTGTACAGCAGACATGCTAGATAGCTAAACAATATCCACCTACGTTGCCTACGTAAAGTTCTTGGCATAAGATGGCAGGACAGAGTCCCTGATACAGAGTCCTATAACTTCGGGCCGAATGTTTCATCATTCACACACAAAAAGAATAAGCCAGATGGGCAGAGCATGTCATAAGAATGTCAGACAGAAGACTTCCCATACGACTTCTTTTCGGTGACCTCTCCAGGGGGTTGGTGGGCAGAAGAAAAAAAACGATTCAATGCCTGTCTGAAAGCTTCACTTAAATCCATGGACACTGACCCATTGATTTGTGGGAGACACTTGCCTTGGACCGTGCAAGCTGGCGTGGCAGACTCACTGTCGGAGCAAGATCCTTGGAATTTAAGCGCAGCGCTCGCGCCCAAATAAAGCGTACGGCCAGAAAAAACAGCAAAAATGACTCAAATCCTACTAGGAACCAAAACAACATGTGTCCCACATGCGGGAAAGCTTTCTATGCACAAAAAAGAACTGGTAGATCACCTGCATACTCACCGTGTAATACAGCCTTGGTCATGCGAAGGACAGCAACATAAATCTGTTTTTTAAATCTTTAATTAAAACACTATACCATTTTCTTGGGGCTTTAATCAGTTTACAATTTTTCTTGTCTGACCTGCCTACCCGCTTTTTAAAAAAATACAAAAAAAGGGTGACAAAATCAAACAGTTAGTAACGGCTTAAAAAAAAAATCACACATTTTCTTTTCTTTAAATATATTTATATATATTTATAAAAAAAGAAACAACAAGAAACAAGACGCTTATAGTGTTTAGCTAAAAGAATATAATCATCTTTCATGTTAATGTTTTTCTTTTTTCCTTCCAACATTGTTGCTTGCATTCACAGGTGGAGATAACCAATCCTGATCCTGAGACAACTCTTCTGACTTATTTAAGACACAACCGTATCCCTGAACCCCAAAATATAACTTTTTTATTGAGCAAACCTTGGACTTTGGTCTACAACTTAGGCTTTGTTCTTTTTAATTTGGGGGGTAGAATGACGGGGTGATGGTTGGTTTATATTTAAAACGCAGTAGCTTGCCCATGGCGATTTTTTTCGAGCGTTATTAGTGATAAACTTACGTTAGATCAGGATTTTTTCCCTTCTAATTGATCGTTACAAAAAAAAAAATAAAAAATGAAAGGCAAAGTAGCCTACTCATATCTACCTTGAGCCAAAATAAAAAAAAATCTTTAACATCTGAAGTCCGACTGCCCGGAAGTAAGCTTGGCTGTGGAGAGGGTGGTTGTGGATCATGTACAGTGATGGTATCAAAATACGACAGTGCTAAAGACCTTGTAGAGTATCCTTTGTTATGTATAGTACTTCAAACTCACCATTCGTTAAATACCAACCATAAGATGTGCTTTTTCATTTTCAAATACATTTTTTATCAGATTGTGTTATCTGTCAGTTTGTTTTTCTTTATGTCAACTATCACGGATGTAACAATCCACACTAAACCTTAACTGGCCCCATACACATCCCAGTGAATGCTTGTCTGGCCAGTTTGTGCGGTCTACATGGCCAGGCGGTAACCACCGTAGAAGGCATTGGGAGTACCAAAAGTAAACTTCACCCAGTACAGGTAGTGTGTATGTGTGTATGTATGCGTGTGTATGTGTGCGTGCGAGTGGGCTGTCTGTGTGAGAGTAGGTGTGTGCGTGAGTGTGTATGTGTGAGTGGATATGTGGGTGAGAGTGGGTGTGAAGCTGTGTGAGAGTGTGTGCGAGAGAGAGAGAGAGAGCGAGCGAGTGGTTGTGTATAAGAGTGAGTGTGTTTGAGAAAGGTTGCGTTTGTGAGTGAGTGTGTGTGTGTGTGAGGGTGGTTATGGGAAAGTGAGTGCGTATGTTTAAGGGGGTGGGGGTGTGTGATGTGAAATGCGAGTGAGCTGCGACATCTGAACAACGACGTGACAGATATGCCTTCAGAAACATAAAGTATCATGGGATACATTATTGATATGCATAAGGCTAGCGGAGAAAGAATACTTATGCATATATGTGTGTTCGAGTATGGGTGGGAAGTTAGGACAACAGATTGGGGAACCATTAAGGTAAAACGAATACAAGGTGGGGAATATTAATTTAGGGTGTGAAGGAAACAGGAAGGCCATGTGTGGATTCCCGGGAAGGGTGTAGATGTGCTGCGGAAATCTGGGAAGGGTGTAGATGTGCTGCGGAAATCTGGAAAGGGTGTAGATGTGCCGAGAGAAAAAAAAGACGCAGAAGATACTTACTGTTGCATTAGAAAACTTAGAGTTGAACCGCAATGTGCACTCCGTATCTCTTATGAACTAACAGCGTCAGATAGCAGAGAACCACGGATCACAATGTGGCTTCTGTACCCCGGGAATAGTCATGTCCATGTACACTCTGCTGAGGAACAACCCCCTACCCACCAAGCTGGAGATACAGGAGAACTTTGATGGTAGGCTGCACAAGTCTGGGCATTAAAAAAATATTTTTTTTGGGTGGGTTGATTTTTCCAGCTCTTTTATCTTAAATAACTTTGCGTCAGTGTTAGTTATTTTATTTTGCCTCTCTCTTAAATTTTTATGTTCATAAAATATATGCAACTGATTGACGATTTTAGATCTTTGCCTAAGATAAAATAAATCAACTGCTGTTTTCATGCCGCTGCTTTAAAATTATATTAATATAAAAATTAATTTCAAAAGACGTTTTAATTTAAAATAAATTTGTAATTTAAAAAAAAAACTCTTTTAAAATATTTCCAGAACATTCGATTATATGTTGGCTTAATAGTTTTAATTGGTCAGCATTTTAGTTGTACCGGGTACAAAAAATGCTCTTATCAATGTTTTATCGCCATCTCTCCGTTAGGCAACCTATGCAGATGTACTGGGTACAGGCCGATATTAGGAGCTTTCCACTCATTTGCCAAGGTAAATGTAATTGACAGGGTACTAACTTTGCCAATGTAACTGTCACTGACAGGGTACTAACTTTGCCAAGGTAACTGTCATTGACAGGGTACTAACTTTACAAAGTGTGCAAGTCGTTTATTAATTTGCCTGCTGACATTTTTTTAAACGCTACTACATGGGGGATAATTAGTCTTTAACACGATACTCTCTGTGATGTCTTACATCGGCTGTGATTATCTCCCCTTCTTTATTTGTGATCTCTTACATCAGCTGGGGTCATGTTCCATTCTATATCTGTGATCTCTTACATCATATGAGGTTGTGTTCCCTTCTTTGTCTGTGATTTCTAACATCAGATTTGGTTACGTTCCGTTCTTTATGTGTGATCTCCTTACATTAGCTGTGATCATCTTCCTTTTTTCTTTATTTGTGATCTCTTATATCAGCTGTGGTTATGTTCCCTTCTTTCTATGTAATCTCCTTGCATCAACTGTGGTTATGTTCCTGTCTATCTTTGGGATCCCTCTACATCAACCGTGGCTATGTCCCCTTCTTTATTTGTGATCTTCTTCACTTCAAATGTGGCTATTGTCAAGGTCATGGCATCAGAGGTGCAGTGTGTATGGTGATGTTAAAAAATAATGTTTAGTGATGACAATAACAGATCTATGACAATAATGATCGAGAGATCCGTGACCGTGTAATAATTTAAATTAGATATATTGTGTAAGTATGCTAATGCTAAGTGCTTAAGAATTAATTTTTGTCTCAAATAAGAGATAATTAGAGATTATCTGTGCTACATTAGATAATTTAGGTTAATTGTTAAACCAGAAGTTCTAAAAAGATTTTTTGTAAAAACCAACATTGACTTTTATTACAATTGTAAAGTGTACTCATTAGAAAATTTGCTTTGTACCATATAACCTGTAAACTTTAAAATGAAAGCGATAAAAGAACTTAGGCAGGAGGGGGCAATAAGAAATAGGATTAGAAGGGAACTATATTATTAAATTTTCTCTAGACGAATTAGATAGACTAGAGGCCGAGGAAAGAAAGGAAAAAGGAGATAAGGAAAGGTGAAAAGCAGATAAGGAAAAAGGAGAAAGGTAAGCAGAAAGGATTGCCAATAAAGAGAAAGAAGATAGATTAGCACAGGCCCATGAAGAGAAAGAAGATAGAGAATCTAATGAGAGAATAGCAGCAATGATTGCTAAAAACGACAAAGAAGATAGAGAATAATATGAGAAAATAGAATTCGAAAGAATGAGAATAGAAGCATTTATTAGAGAAACAGAAGTAGATGCAGAAATAGAGGCAGAAGAAATCATGAGTCAAGAAAATTATAACAATGATAATAGTAAGTGTGAAGGGGGAAGAATGGGCTAGTAATAGAATAGATGGGAGAGTTAGTGTTAACTGCAATAATCCGTACACTAGATGGAATAGTTATAGGGATTGTTCAGAGGAGGAAATAGAAAATATTACATTGCAGAAGGGGAAACTAACACGAATCAGTTCAGATGGTATAATAATAAGAAGAATTGGGATAAAGTAACTGACGATGATCAAATAGAAACTAAGAAAATCGTTACGGAAACGGGTAGGCAATTAGTTGAGGTTGACGAGAGTAAAGTCCATCTGTTGTTGTTCGTACGTCAAATCGGCTAGGACCATCCAGTCATCCTGTTAGGGGGGTGGGTTACGGTGGGTTCGTAGGTGGCTTGCCAATCCTATACGTGCCCGTAATACTCTGTGGTACCGCTGGCAGGAGATAGTTGGTGTAGTCGTGGATTTAATAATGTGCTTTCGGGCTTGCCTGCATGTCTCAATGGTGGCCATCCTACTGGCTTCATAAAATTTAGCCCCTATCTTGACCGCTGATCTCCACCTGACTCTGTCCTGAGATGTCTGCTCCCATTTAGTTGTATCGATGCTGAAGGCCTTTAGTGCCACTTTCAGTGAGTCTTTGTAACGTTTTTTTTTACCTCCTTGCAAGCGCTTGCCTGTCGTGAGTTCACCATAGAATATTTGTTTAGGGAGCCGGTGATCTTCCATACGGGAAACGTGTCCCATCCAACGGAGTTGATACTGCATCAGGGTGGTGAAGATACTAGGTATGATCGCTCTAGCGAGAACCTCTGTGTCAGGAACTTTGTCTTGCCACCTAATGCCGAGGAGTTTCCTGAGTCTGGTTGTTTGACAATGATTCAGT
Organism: Omphiscola glabra; assembly: GCA_964017045.1. Classification (NCBI taxonomy): domain Eukaryota; kingdom Metazoa; phylum Mollusca; class Gastropoda; family Lymnaeidae; genus Omphiscola; species Omphiscola glabra. The sequence goes on along the minus strand of OZ024800.1, from coordinate 29,109,904 downwards.
TTTTTGGCGTGACGCTGGTAGACTGTCCACGTTTCACATCCTTAGAGCAATGTCGAGAGGACTGCTGCGCTATAGATCTTGATCTTTGTTTCCCGTCTGATACCTCTCCTGTCCCAAACAGTGCTGCGGAGCCTGCCAAATATGGCACAAGCTTTTGCAAGTCTGGCAATCATTTCATCATCCATGATGACAGATCTGGAGAGTGTGCTGCCCACGTAAGTAAATTTATCCACCGCGTTAAGACGCTGTCCGCTGATGATGATGTTGGGTTCAACGTAGGGCATACTGAGAGCTGGCTGATACAACACCTCAGTTTTCATCGCGTTGATTGTTAGGCCAAAATTGTTGCAGGCCTCATAGGAGATATCAACGCTTTGTTGCTTGGCGGCTTCAGAGTCAGCATTGAGGGCACAATCGTCCGCAAACAGAAACTCGTTGATGGTGCTATGTTTGACCTTTGTTTTAGCTTGAAGCCTCGTAAGGTTGAAGACAGATCCATCGGTGCGGAAACGGATTGGCAAGCCCGTGGTGGAGTCCCTGAACGCATCAGACAGCATTGCATAATATATAATACTGAATAGCGTGGGAGCAAGGACACAGCCCTGCTTCACACCACATATTAACCTATGAAAAGAAGTTAACTGAGAATAGTACCGAGTTTGGGGAGGAGATAAGATATTAAGAGAAATTTTTGCAATCATAACGGAGTGTAGTGACAATGAGTTTTTTGTAGCATCTAGGGAAGTGGTAACCATATTTGAACACAGAGTGGGAGCATGGGATAAATATTTTGTAAATGTGCAAAATAGGATTGTTGATGACGTACATGTCGATTTTGTTAATAAAATAATATTTGTGATTTTGTACAAGATATGAATTTTGTTGAGATACAAGATGATACTTTTGATACTGTAAAGACTGGAGATTTTGTTAATGTACAACAGGGAGATAAGAATTTTTTTACTAGACAGATATTTGGATATGGTACACCGAGGTTGTTTGGATATGGTTCAAGAGGATTATTTTGATACTGTACAACATAGACTTTTTGATATTGTACAAGAGTTTTATTTGGCTAGTGTACAAGAGGGTTGTTTTGATATTGTTCAACGGAGAAATTTTGATTTTTACCATGTTTCGAAGGTGTTAGGACCTGAACAAACTACGGGTATCACGAAGTTGAGGACGTGAGGTTGGCTAGGCCAGTCCCAAGACGGGGACGTAAATTCAACAAGGTGGAGTTCATTGAAAATGACTTAACGTTGAGCTACGAGGGTCGTAGTCCAATCGTTGAAATGTACAGAGTGGACGACACGTTTGCTCAAGGTTTGAGAACCGTGGTGGTGTTTAGTCCATCTCAGACTCAGACAATATTGTTGTGGCTAACGGGTTTGACCTTTGTTACATAGACTCCATGGAGGAGGTGAGCTTTTTCCCTGAGGTGGGGTTAAGGGAGAGAAATTTTGTTGTAGTTGATGCATTAGTTCATGAGAGCCCGGCGTACTCAAAGTTTAAGAGCAAACTCTTTCAGTTTATTAGAGAGTTTGATTTTCTTAAGGAGGTGAGTGGTAGGTGAGGCTTGTAATTTTTGTGTTGATAAGTTATGTGAGCATTTGGGTGATGCAGTGTGTAAACATTTGTTTTATAACATGATATACAAGTTGCTTTTGGGGGTTGACTTAGTTTCAAGTGTTTCGAAACACATGATAAGTACCAGGGGAGAGTTAAGCTGGGGAAAAAATGTGCACGCTTTCAGGAAGGCGGTGACAAGCGAAATATCCCGCCCTCATAGCGTGTTAATAGCAGGCTAGACAATTTATGCTGTCCATGAGAATTCACGGATTTTGACATGCAATATAATTTAAGTGTTAATATTTTATCCAAAACTTGTATGATTTCATGACCTGACCATAATCTGGAAAGGAAAAAAGGGGTGGAATGTCAAGGTCATGAAATCAGAGGTGCAGTGTGTATGGTGATGTTGACAGTAATGTTTAGTGAGCAAGTGTGAACTCTTTTCATGTCACGGGTGCGTGGATTTGTGGGTTATAAAAAGAGAGAGTGATTTGGAGCAGAGATAATATTTTGGTTAGATTCGCTTCGGGGCTTTTGGCCTGAGAATAAGATTTGTCTGCTGGATGTAATTATGTAGCAACTTCATTGTGTACCAAGTGAATGGTTAGTACAGTGAAATAAACCCATAGTGTACAATGAACTATTCAGTGTTAGAGTTAAGTGACCAAGTGAGAGACAAGATCCGAAACAAACTAGTCTGACAAAATATTTGCTATCGGAATATATTAGACATCAAATAGTCGCCATCGGAATATATCAGACCAGGCGGAATGTTTTAACAACTATGTTCTCTTCTGTATATTTTTATCTCCTTACATCCGATGTGTTAGGTCATCTTCTTATTGGTAATTTCCTTACATCGGTTGTTGTTATTCCCCCTTATATGTTTCTAATCTCATTATATATAAATCAGCTGTAATTAGGTTCCAGTGCACATTTCATATTTTTTTGCTCTCAAACTTGCCAAATCATCAATGGGTTCTTTTTTTATGTCTTTGTTCGTTGAAGAAGACTTTTGCCGAGTCATTTTTTCACTACTGCGCAAGTACTATATATTTTCATTTTGAGGCCGTCATAAATTACGCCACGCTAGGTTTTGACAATTTTACCCCCTCCATCCCCTCTGTCACAATCTTGCCCCTCCCCCTTTCCGCTATATAACGTCACACTTTCCACGTAAAATAAATTGTTTACAAAAAAAACAAAAATAAATAAAAATTTACTCTAAAACACACTTACAAATAAATTATTATATTTATAAATGGGACATCTCTTTCAGAATGCGTCCATCATTACAGAGACTGTTCACCCCAACCCTTTTTGTGCCACAAACTATCAAAATTTATTAGACGGCCTCACCCACTCTGGATCGTGACGTACATGATAGACGTCCCCTTACCTAACCTGATCGCAGTCCTCCACCTCTCTCTCTCTCTCTCTCTCTATCTCTCTCTCTATCTCTCTCTCTCTCTACCCCACCCCCTTGGGAAATCCATATGATCCTTAATAACAGTTGGATAAATACCCTTTCAAAAATGGTATTTTTATCATATTATTTTTGAATTTTGATCAGGACAAGTCTCCCTCTCCCTGTGTCATGGGAGAGAACTGTTGTAGACGTACTGGCCGAGTTGAACATGGACAAGTAGGTTGTTTTATATGTTTGGTTTTTTTTAAATTATTTTAACACAATTATTTTAAACACTTTCAATGCAATATAGAAGAAAAAATAACGTCAATTAACTTCTGATTAGAAACATATACGAACCATTTTCAATATTGTCTGATTTGAGTGATAAGCTCAACAATTGGCAAACTGTTGTGGATTTGTGTGTGTGTTTCTTTGTTTTAATTTGGGTGCCATTAGTTTTCCTTGTGATTGTCAAGGATATAAGAATCACTTTCGTTAGTACGGACGCTGTTTGGGTCCATGAGTTGTGTCATGAGTGTTATTATTGTGTCTGGGTGATAATTGGATGACAAGAATAGAAAAATAAACAAGTGTGTGGAGGAGAGATAGAGTTGATTAAGGACATAGTCATGAGGCGTTCGTGAGTTAGAGCTCATGTTTCGGATAGGCTGTGTAGTTATAACGAGAATATGCGTGACTGAGAAAAGATCAAGAAGAGCGCTTGTCATTCATAAAGTATTTGTGTTCCAAATTTCAGTAGGCCTAGGTATTCGTGAATTGACAGTGTTGTAGAATACCATCGACAAAAGTTGCCAGAAAAAAACCTCTAAGATTCTTGACTAGAGTAATAGAATATTTTAACAGTGATGAAAAAATGACGTCACGGGGAAATTCAAAGTGACTTTTACATGACGTAATGTGTAATTTGCAACCAGGCAAAAAGACCCTGGGTTTTTTAAGGCGTAATCTAAAGATCAGCAACTCCAGTGTGAAAAAAGAGCCTATAAAGCCTTTATGTGGCCGCTATTTATGCATCTTCAGTCTGGGACCAATTTACCCAGAAAAGCATCGACAGGCTGGAGGCGGTCCAGCGACGGGCAGCAAGCTTTGTCCTGAACCGCTACAGGAATACCTCTAGTGTTACTATTGGAGGAACGACGACGAATATCCAAGTTCTCCATGATGCACAAGATAAATATTGGGCTGGTCCACTGCTCTGACATTAAACAGAAACTCGTCCCTCTCCTCCATAGACAACGACGAGGCCATGACAGGCAGTTCCGGCTCATACCAGCGAGAAGCCAGAATAGGAACTGCTCATTCCTGCCAAGGTCAATCAGGGACAGGAACAAGTTTACAAAAGGAACAGTTAAGGCGACAACACTTGACCCATTTGCGTCTATTGCGTCAGGCCTTCTAACCCCCAGTGCATGATACCCTCACTAAGTAACTATTGCAGCCAGTGAAATATCCTCATCAATACCAAGCACAGACACATTGCAAATCCTCTCAACATGCATAGGAGCCAGAATGATCAATAAATTGATCGGCGGCCCTTAATATATAGAAGAAGAAGAATTTCTCGGAGAAAACAAAAAGAGTAAAAAAAAAACCTTTCTTATCAGGATATTTTTTAATTTAAAAATTGCACGTAGCCTGTGTCCCAAAGTTCAGGACCCAGTGACAACAGTGATATGCTTGCTGTTTCTGCGATAGTACGACTCGTGAAAAATGTACATCATTGTAATTTTTCAACAAAAAAAGTACTATATACCAGTTTTCTGATCTCATATTGAGCTGAAACTTTTTACAATAAAAATATAAACAATCTTGACAATATATACCTTCATGATCAGTAGGCAACGAGTGACCTCCATTGATCCTTGAGTGACTTCTACGGATATCTCAGGAACAGAAAATGATAAGGGCATCGGGTTATTTAAATGTAGCAAATGTAGACTTTGAAGAGGTCAATCATATTCCAGTATATTTATTTGTGTTTTACATAGTCCAAGACTAAAAAGTGCAAAATAAAAAATTATGAAAAATACCTTTAACAAAACAACTTGTTACCAAAAATCTACTAAACTGTATAAATTAAATATTCCCCAAAACTTCAGAGTTGTTACAGTCATATGACTAAAAAAAAGCGGTGGCGCGAATGAAATTAATGATGTTTGCGAATCGCAAAGACATGCACGCAGCGGTATCGCTAATTTCATTCCAATTGTCAAGATAGCGATCGATGTGTCCATAAAAAAGTAATGCAAGGCAATTGTGAGAACTCATGTTTCCATGATTAAATAATCTCTTTCATGACAATTGTGTCACATAATACTTGCAGGAATGGAAACGTTTACATGTGTCCAACATTGTAGTTGTCAAGTCATATGGCATCATTGTATTTCATACGTACCATACTGTAACAACTCTGTAGTATGTGTGGTCATTTATTTTTTTTAAAATATTTTAGTAGATTTTTGGAAAAAGCGTGTGGGTTTTTTTTTAAAGTATTTTTTATATTTTATTTTAAATTATATTGCATATGCTAGTTTTGTTTAAATATTAATCTGCAAGGGGTTTTATTTCATTTACACTAGACAACCAGTGAAAAATCAACGACTTGTCTAGCCTATGATGAATCTCAAGAGCCTATTTTCCCTCCAGAGTTAAAAGTAAGTCTTAAAAATTATTTTTAAATGCAAATGAATACTAACAACATTATTAGCTTAAGGGTCGGTTCAAACGATCAA